>JAVJIF010015069.1:0-140682 GCA_038442645.1 Agave tequilana | reverse complement strand
AACAATGCATGGAAATATAATCTTTTTCCTAATAATTCATTAGTAACTGTAAATAGCAGGGATAAGGAGAGTTCAAGGTATTGATGCCGGTAGTCTCCAACTTGTGGAGTTCTACCTGAGCTTTACTGAATAGCTAAGTTAACCTATAGTTGGTTGGCTATTAATCTCTTGTCCTCATGTGTTCTCTTCATGAAAGTAAGTTTTAAAATAAATCAAGAAGTTGAGCTTGACATCTAACAACATCAGTGAGGTTATATTCAAAAATCATTAGTGTAAGAAGCATGCCACCATAACAAAACCTCTCAAGTTAAAGCTACAATTAACCTAAAACATCTCTAGGTGTAACCTACTCTATATAATATGTATAATAATTGAAGAAGGAAAAACTGAATTATATATTATTGATGAGAGCAACGCTCAGATATATATAGGCGTACAGTTGATGAGGATAAATTCTAATACAATTCTAATACAAAAATAATAAGAAAACTTCTATTCCTAATATTGTTCTAATGTAATATGGATTGAAACCAGCATGAGTTTGTCAAACAACTCTCCAAACCTAAAAAAGAAAAAGAAAATAAAAATAAAAGAAAAAATTAGAATTTTAGAGATTTCTCAAACTCAGAAGGAACGATTTTTTAGGCTGATATAGAGATATGATTGACTGTCGTAGATCGGTGATATCCGCCAGTTCACACTTGGACTAGTGTACCTAATAGTAGAATCTGGTGTTGCCCGTCAGTATAGGCATTCGGACCAGTGCAGCTAGCAGAAACATACTCGAACAAGTGTAGCTAGAAAAATATAGTGATACCCGCCAGTAGACACACATTCGGACCAGTGCAACTAGAAGAACGCATTCGGACCAGTGCAGGTCGAAGAATCTGGTGATATCTGCTAGTAGACACGTCACGAAACGTAGGAGCTTGATGTGATATGATTGAACTTGTTGAACTTAAACTTGCAGAAGATGGACTTGAACTGTAAACTGAGAACATTGAAGTTTGTATTTGAAGTTGAATTTGATTTCGATTCGGATATGAGATTGGAATTGAAATCAAAGATGGATGTTGACTGAAATCATGATTTGAAGATGGTGTTTGAGAAGTTGGACTGATATTAGTGATGTTCGTCCGACCGACTCAGTGACGAGGATTGTGGGTGAATTTTGCATGCAATAATGGAGTGTTGATGATTCTGAAGTTGCATGGTTTGCATGGAGTAGTTGGTCGTTCAGTCAGGTTGCTTGCAGTTGCATGGTTTGCATGGAGTAGTCGGTTGCTTGCAGTTGAAGATGAAGAGATGGTGGCATGTATCACGATCTGGACTAACTCAGTTCAATGGTGTAATCTTGGAATTTTTCTGAGCATTTGAGCGTGTGGAAAGATGCGGTTGAAGTTGATGATGAAGACGATGTCAAGGAAAAGGTGAAGTCAGCGAAGGCGTGTTGGTAGGTGTTTGATGGGATCGTATTGTTGGGTTTGAATCCGGTTCGGATTCTAAGTTGGATCTATATTTTCATGATCAAGATCTGACTTGCCATTGTTGTGTTGAGATTCACTATGATTGGAGAAGGATCGTAGGAATTTGGATGAAGACTTCTAGTCGAGACGAGGTTCATGCTGCACCTTCTTGAATACGCCATTGTTGATGGCGGAGGCGGAGGGGCCAATGGTTGATGACACGTTGGTGGAGTAGTGGAAGGATTTTGGATCTCGTTGGCGTGGAGGAAGTTGTAGTCAAGGGGGAATTTTGTACAGTAACTATTTTTTTGGGGATGAACTTTAATCTAGGGTTTGTAGAAAAAATCAGAAGCTCTTTGAAGCGATGGCCCAACACTGGGCACAACTACATGAGCGCAGCGCAGCGCAGCGCAGCGCGAGCGCGGGCTCATTGGTGGTGTATCGATAACAATCAATAGAATAAACCTTACTCTGATGCATGTTACAATAATTGAAGAAGGAAAAACTGAATTGCATATTATTGATAAGGGCAATGCCCAGATATATATGTATAGGGATACAATTGATAAGGAGAAATTCTAATATAATTCTAATACAAAAATAATAAGAAAACCTCCATTCCTAATATTATTCGAATACAATATGAATTCTAATATTAATAGTACTCTTAACAAATATAATCGAATCGATTTCTTGAGTAATTCTCTTCATGTCCCATATTCATTTTTTTTTTAAATATGTTTTTTTGGTTCTATGTTCATGTGGAGATAAGGATGCAATCTCATGTTCGATCAAGTTGCATGGAATTCGACGAAGTACTCAGTGGAGTGAGAGACCAAAAGGATACATTGCATCATTGAACGATCTTTTCCCGTTTTGTTTCTCTGTACAGTAAATGAAAAGGATTTGAGGCAGAATTGTGATGGAGAAGTTTGTTCCAGTGTGATAGATTGCACTTGGAAAAAGGAAAGAAAAGGCCATAGCTATAGAAATAGTTAAAGTTCAGTTAATTGTAGACACCAATATACAATGTTATGGATTGAATTGTCACTTTAATTTTTTGTTATAAATTTAACTGGTTTTAGTTACCATCAAAAAACTTTAGTTGGTTTTATGTTTAAATGGATCAGAAGTGACATGCCAACCATAATAGAAAATAATGGTGGTTATAAATTTCAGTCACACACTCGAGAACATTTTTTTTCTTGTAGTAGTGTCATTGACCTATTCTTTATTTTGAGTAATTTGAAGCTATGTCGTAAAATGAATATGATAAGTGTGCGATAACTTTTCTATGAGGTCCAGGAAACGTTCTTCCATCAATACGTTGTTATATATGTTTTGCTTATTTCATTTTGAGCCTACTTGACGGATAGGAAAAAAGTATTCAAAACACTTGATTTTAAATTTTTAGCTATTTTAAAAAATGTAAATTAACTTCAGTGGAGTGGATTTTGTATTTGAATGTCGTGAGATTGAGTTTGAGTGAAAAAGATTCAGGCTCGAATCTTTCCACATGTACCCAAGTCTATCTCTCTCGTTATATATACACACACTTGTGTTCTTCCAAAAAGATTTGAGCTCGAATCTTTCTAACTTAAATACAACCCTCCGACGTTCGTATAAAAGATCCAATTTATTGAAGTTGATTTAAAATAAAAAATCAAATGTTTTGAATACTTTTTGCCCATCCATCAAGAAGCATAAAATGCACGGTCTAAAGTAATGAGTTGGATAGATCTATATCTTTAGACATACAAATTCTCAACCCGGCCATTTGATTATGATCTAAACATTTAAAAGCCCCTATAAATCAAGTTTTGTTAGGTTTCAAATATTCTACACCGTTAAAATAACCAACTCACTATTTAGGCTGTCTGTTTTTTTCCTACTTGATGCATGAGTAAAAAGTATTCAAAACACTTGATTTTTATTTATAAATATTTAAAATAATATAGATCAACTTCAACGAAGTGGATCTTATATTTGAATATCAGAGGGTTGTATTTGAGTTGGAAGGATTCGGGCACATATCTCTTTGAAAGAACACAAGTCTCTATCTACATATATACACACACTTATAAAACCAGTCATGTATATTGAGTCAATGAAACATGATATATATGCAGAGCATGGAGCCACTCATATGTATTGAGTCAATGAAACACTATATATACACGCATACATAAACATATATACATATATATTATATATATGTACACACATATATATCATGCAAAAACTAGAACTACATTTAGAGAGCTAACAAGGACAATAATGAAATCCTTGAATGCATATCACTGCCATCTGCTACAATATCTTATTAAATTAATAAAATTTACAACATGATCTAAAACCCAAAATAATGAACATCTTGATGCATGATGCATATCTGAACCCTGGACTTTTTGTGATGCATATATATATATATATATATAATATATATATATATATATATATATATAATATATATATATATATATATATATAATATATATATATATAGTGTGTGTGTGTGTGTGTGTTGTGTGTGTGTGTGAACCTTGAATCCTCCCGAAACAAATAATTAACTCTAGAAAGGTCGATCAAGAAGTGACGCCGACGCCCAAGAAGTCGATGAAAGGCACATCTTCGCGTTTCAAGGTCCGATCATCATGCTCTTGTTGCTGCTTCCTAGTCCTAGTATTCATCACTCCACTCGAATCATCCCCAGTTTTCACTAATTTGCACTCATCGCCAATAAAAGAGAAACCAATAGAGAAAGGAGCCCCAGGCTTGTAGTTAGCCAGCTGCCTCGATGACCCAAACCTCCGGTAAGGACGACAATAAGGTCCCCGAGACTGCTGATCGGAGAATTGTGAGCTCTCAAGTATGCGATAACTATCAAGAGGCGAAGAAATGGTTGATGCCCGGAAAAGGCCCAGGAGAGCTGAGATGAGCTTGATGGTACTGAGATGCCCTTCAAAGGATTTCGAAACTCGAACAGCCTGCAGCTTCCATCAAATTGGAAGTGGTTTGTGGTGTGTTGCCTCTCTTGATGATGAGCTGAAGAAGTGTCATAGCCACTACTGGTAGTACTATTTCTCTTGCTAAAGATCCTCGATCGTTCTCTCTGTCGCCGAGCCATTATGACGTGCCAATGGTTCTTGACTGCGTTGTCAGTCCTACCGGGGAAAAGGCGGGCGATGAGGGCCCACTTGTTGCCGTGGACGCGGTGGGCTGCGAGGAGACGCTCTTCCTCTTCTTGAGTGAATGGCCTCCTATTGATTCTTGGGTCTAGTTGGTTGAACCACCTTAGTCTGCAACTCTTTCCTGCAAAGATAGGAAACAAGAATATTGAACACAAGAAACCTTTTTGCTTAGAATCTAAGCTAAGCTTGAAAAATAGATGGATAGGTAGATAGATAAGACTGTGACATACTGATTTGAGCTCATGTATCGCGATCTAGTTACCTGATCGTCCTTGGAGCTTCTTCGCGATTGAGTTCCAGTTCTGAGGGCCGTACTGCTCGACGAGCTGCCTCAGCTTCTCATCCTCGCCAGGCCGCCAGTGGCCTCGTGGGCACGTCTTTGTTTGATCGTCAGAACCACTGGCCTCCATGTCATCCATATTGATATCCTTAATTTCGATGTCAAGTGAATAATTATATATATCGAGGAGACGATGAAGAAGAGATGTGAGAACTAATTAATCAAGAAGAGAGGGGAGAGAGGGGAAGGGGATATATCCATATATATACATCCAAAGGAAATGGTTTAGGGTTTGGATGGCAAGTCTTTTTTGTTAGTTTTACACGACAAGAGGGGGGGGTAGTGTAGTGTGTGTGTGGTGTGTGAAATTGAATCAAAATCTTATAGCTAGCTAGGATATACAGCTTGCGTGTTTGCACTTGGGGTGCGGGGGCGCATAAAGCTTTGCTCACCTATCCTCATAACTTCCATAACAATATTCTCTCAGCTTCCTTAACAATATTCTTCACACACACACGCGCTCACACAGTCTTATAGCATGCCTGGTTGCCAGCCCTTTCTACTTATAAGTACACACTTTTATGGGGAAAAAAAAACATGTTACATGTAACTACAAATACACGTATATATATGAGCTGATAATATTTGCCAATGAGTAGATTACTGCATGATGTTAGAATTATGATTAGAATACGTCGTGAAGGTAGACAAAACTTTAGAGATCAAGAACGGACAATTTTGCATAGTTGGTGCGCATACAAGTCAACTCATAATCAACGGTAGTCGACTAATAAAGAATTAGTCGATTATGACATCTCAGGAGTCGACTAATGATGCAAACAGAGACTGGGTACATCTCAATAGTCGATTGTATAGTCGACTAATTATCTGAGCTAGTCGACTAATCAGCATGCTGGCAATTTCCTTTTCAGATTTTGTTCCCAATTCTAGATGGATTCGAGTTTTCTTTTTCTTCGAGGCGGTGATGTTTGTATTGATGGAGTTTGTGCAGGACTAAAATGATCTTATGGTTTACAAATAACCCCTTGGGGGTGCCCTTTAATGTATAAGAGAAAAAAAAAAAAAATGAGAGATTCGTGAAAGAAGTTTTAGCCATAAGAGTTCGCTATTATAGGCGATCATCAAAGAGCTTGAAATCTTCTTAGCGAGATGTGAAAATGTTTTTCATTGTACTCCTTCAAAATTTAATAAAGTTTCTCCCTCTTCTCCTGTGGACGTACATACAATCTGTTTGATCAGGAACCTCGTTAAATTGTGTGTTGATTTTCTCTACATCGGAATATCTTATCTCTTCTTCTTATCATTACTTGACGATCCTGTCTTTCCGCTTCGCCAATCTGCGATAACTAGTATTAAAGCATATCAAGCCAATGCACAACAATGCTTTGATGGAGATGGATATTGATGGATTACACACTGCTATTTAGAGAATGTGATAGTTTTTTGTATGATTTTTCTCCAAGAAAAAAATGTGTCTTAATCTATATATAGTCTGAAACTGATTTTCTTTTATATCATGTAAGCATTGAAAATGTGTCCATACTCAAGTAAGTAACTTTCTCTCTTGCTGAAAAATACTAACTATATTACATAATATGTCATAGGGCTTTGAAAATTTTTACAAAATATTAACTAACACCAAAACTTTTGAATATAAATTAAAGAGCTCAAACTTTTGGAGATGCAGGGTTTTGAATTTTCTTACATAATATATATCAACCAACAGCAAATGTTTTTAATATAAAAGAGCTCCAAAATTTTGGATATATGCATTTTGAAAGTTAGTGGTACAACAGAAAATCATTTCAAACTTAATTTGAATACAGGTGTATTTTCCCCTATTTTCTTTTATTATGCATACAATTCAAAAAGACATGCAATAGATTTTTCTGTCACGCGCATGGACTTAACTAATGAACATGAGGGACTCATACCTAATTATAAAATCATTAGCTTAAAATTTCCAATAATCCAACAAACACAGTACACCTAGACATGTGTAACTTGATTAAAACCAACAAAATATTGATTTATTTATATAATTTGTATTTCAATCTTCTGACATAATTTTCTTCAAACGGTTCTGGACCACTCCCAACTGTATTGATTAGGGTTAGGAGGAGGTAGGGGATTAACATCTGAGAAAACCCTAGCTAGCTACTTTGGTGCATGATCTGTGTCTTTCAGAGAGCAAGTTTTAAATGCCCCCACATGACTCATTGATCTTGTCGAACTCCGAAAACATGATCACTTCCTATGATTAGAAGCCCCCTCGTGCCTTACATAACTGGATCACCTAGGCGCAATTCCACAACATGAGTCCTGGTGAACTCAATCCGTTACGGTGATGCTGTGGCTGCCTTCAAGTTACATGTCTTTGTTCGATGAAAAAAACGGGGCATTTATGGTGATTGTGATTCGAGACAATGACTGAGTTTTCTTCTTGATTAAACAAGTTTGAAGAACAAAGGTTTAAGTAATTGAATAGCCAATGTCTACATCTATTTGTCAATGTATTTTAGGATGTGGCTTAATTAGATATACGATTTGTTAGAAATATGTGTATCCACAACTTATAAGAAAATGCCATGATTTCATAACAAAATTTATCAAATTTAATTTGATAGGATTAGAAGTGATAACTTTGACACAAAGTTGCATAATTTAACTATATACAAATATATGGTTTGATATAAGAAGTTTATTTTATACGAGCTCCTATGTTGCGTAACTACATTCGAATGAAACATCGGATGGTTCTCGATTCCTAGGAATTTATGGTGAATTTGAGCATTGATAATGACCTATTGTTTGCATTTTAATTAAAGAATAAAGAAGCAAAAAGGTTTAAGCAACCGAAAGCTAATCTCTACTTTTTCGTTGATGTATTTTTAGATAGGTCAGGACTCAAAACTTAATAGGAATGCTAGTTGTTAGAAAGGATGTGAAAATTGCAGGTATTTGGTGGAAAATTTTCCTCGATAAGAATTATAGGTGATCAATTGTGCACAAACTTGGCCATTTAATATTTGATCTTATCTAATTAATTTAGTAAGATGAGTACGTAAGATTAAAAAGAATAATTATCTTAATATTCAATCACAAATGTGGAGAGAATTTTTAGTGCACGTGTTATCTCTTAATGAGATAAGGTTTTACTCTTGCATCACCTTCTAATCTTTCATTGACTTTGTTAATTAAGCTTAATGGCATGTAAGTATGGCATTAAAAGAATGGCAGCCAACTCTCTTTCTTTCATGCTTGTAGATGGCCAGTCCAAGGCTATTGATAGAGATAATTATGTTTAGGATGTAACAGTAGATAATTATTGACAGAGTCCAAAACTCACTAACTCAAACCCTCACTTTCTTTTGTTTATGAATGCAAGTCATCCATGTTTTATTTATGATCCAAAATATATTAGGACGATTTTAATTTAAACCAATGAGGTAATTAACCTTAACAGTAATCACAACATGATGGACATAATTAGAAGCTTGTTAATCAAGTTATTCTTTGGTTTGGCCCTGTGTTATTTTTAGTTTCAAGCCTTTCTAGTTATACTAAACTTAATATATAACAAGAAATTATCGCTAATGACCACGAATTGACTGTTCCATGGATCTTGAGCCCGCCATTGGAACTATATCTAATCAATATAGATTTATGTAACATTTTGGTCAAAGTAGCTTCACCCAACAAGCACAACAAAGAAGACGAAATCTCTCAGCTGAAACTGGTTGGCTGCAAAAACTCTTGTTATGGTCATCAGTAACACATATGATGTACTAATCGCAACGGCCATTACTAATATAATGATTCTACTATGACTAATTTGGTTTGATAACCATGCATTTTTTCTTATATTTCCAACAGCTACATCTATGAATATATTATGCATTTAAAAGCTTAGCTTCTATCCGTTAGAAAGATTAATGATAAAATAATCTTGTTAGATGTGATTACGGACCTGTAATCTTATTTTAATGCATAAAGTATGTTAGAAGGTTGTACTTTGTAAGATATTTCTATTAGAAAAAAAAGACTTGGAGGTTGGACAAACACAGGTGGGATGTATCAAAAAAAGAGATGATTCCTTGAAATTTATCCAAATTTGGACAAGTCCAGAACTGCCCATTGCATGTGTGCATGATGTTTGAAATTGGGAAGATGGGGTCTATTTTGTTCAAAAGGAGAGCTCAGTCTGAGGCAAGCTATTCAAAAGGACCATCAACCAATGGCTAGAAGAGGAAGGAATTAGAAGAAAACTATGTGGACCATGAAAGTAAATCATACACAATGACGTCTCCCATCTTCTTCAACGGTGACATGCAAAAGATAGAAGGCAATATTATGTATCCGACAACTTAGCTATGTGGATAATAAATGTTCAAACACAAGCTGCCTATTGTTTACCATCCACAATATGTAATATACCTCATCTTGGCAAATGCCATTTCACGCCCATCTTGACCAAAACCCTAATTCACACCCTTTCACTGACTTCTGGATCCCAACGGGATTAAGAAAGATGAATCATAGTTAACAAATTCATATACAAAATATAACAAACCATAATGGATCATGTTAACATTTTTGGTTGGTATGAAACTTTAAGTAATTTCTCATTTTATATAATACACACGAGTATATAAAAAAAATTACAAATTGTTATGTACATATGTATGCCGAAAACCTTATAAGTGTTTGTTGAACTGTTGAGAAATAATAAGAGTGCAATTTTGCTTCTTGTTGTGTTGATGGTTGAGAAATTATGATGAAGTGTTCTCCTATCATTCTTAATATGTTACTTGTACTCGTGCATGCATGTTTACGTTCTAAACATAGCTATGGTTGAGAACTGTAGAGGAAGTAGGGTCACCTACTAGTATTGCAATCCCATCCAACCTATTGAATTCCATGAAATTTGGATTTGTTTGTTCATCTCCTTAATTAATTAGTCTTTGTGTTGATATATACTAATCCTTTAAGTTTGTTGGCTTAGCTTAACTTAATTCAAGCATCAGCTAGAAGAGGGTTCATAACTTCAAATTTATCTTCTTCTATGCTAATTAACCAATCTAGATTGTGCATAGCGACATGATAACGTAGTTTCACTGTTCCCTTCTTCATACTGACAGAAGAATATTACCGTTAATCTTTCAAATTCAAAATCTCCTTAATCTACCTGTAATTTGTTTCCTACTCCAACTAAATCCACATCAAACAATTGTGCTTTCTCCTCTTATTTCTATATTTGAAACCTGACCCTCACCTCTCTATCTCAGGCATGGAACATAGAAAGGTTTAAAGTAGCTTTCGACAAGTAAATGTGCCGTCTAAATTTGTGTAGCTCTAAACCTTAAGTAGGAGGGTTACATGAAGTTACACCTAAGCATTTCATTGCAACTGACTCCTCATCCTTCTATCATTGTTTCAAAGCTAGCTCACCTTTTCCCAACTGCACTTGCTTTAACAGCAACAAACCTCTGAAAACAGCAAGAAACCAATCTGACTTGAACATCAAAAAATGCCTCTCTTCACTATACTATGTTTCGAAGAGCCACGTGCCTGTTGAAACAGTTTGCGCAACGCACTAAACGGCTGTCCCTGATATGGAAGTGCCTACGTGGGAGCCATGCTCTGCATTTTTGCACATTAGGGTTTCTTTCTATCTCTTGCTCCATCTAAAACCCTACCCCTTCCTAATGTATCCACTTCACAACTCCTTCATTTATTAGGTGGTTCCATTGGGAGTTATGGTGCCTCTCCAAATAAGAGTCTTTATGTTGAACACCTTCTATTTTTCCCTTCACTCAAGAAAAACATGTAATATATACTCGTAAATGTTAAAATTTCTTTTGAAGATAGGCAATACCTAGGATCTTATAGCTTCAATAGAGCCACAACCATTTAACACGCTGAAACTGCATTGCTAGACCCAACAGCACACATACAATAATTCTAACTCTTGAAGTACCTCCAATATCGAAAACAGTATGAGTGATCCTAACCCTGATCTGTATTTGATAAGAGATCAAACGTACAGTTCTAACTTACAATTTTTTGTACCTACATTTTCAGTGATACTACGTATCAAATTATGTATTGACAGATTAGTATAAAACCACAAGTGAATCATTCAGATTTGACAAGATATGCATATGGATGAAAAAGAAAATGGCAAAGATATTTCAAAGATGGATTAACACAAGAATGACAAGAAATCTTGTTCTTAATGCTCAAATTAACAGGAATTTTATGCCAGCTATTAAATCTACCATAAACTGCACATAAGGATGACGCATATGATCGAATTGTCATCTCGATGACTAAGATGTGGTAACCTCTCTGACACAATTATCATATTTTTCGCCTCTAAATCTAACGTTTAGTCAAACCATAGATTCCGATAAATTTTGCCCTTAATAGAGAAACCTTGTTTTCGCCATTTGATAAGCTAGTAGAGTCTAAATCATGCTAGAATTTTGTCCAAATCCATTGTAAGAAACAACAACACATTCACTTATTGATTGGAGATGGTAAAATTTTTTCTTGTACATGATTTCGTGAACAAATTTTCCTTCACTTTACCTCAATCTTCGCCTCCTTTTTCCACATGCGCCTTTAGATTGTTCTGACGACTTCAAAGTCTAATTAAATTTAGGCGACGGTTTAAGTTGTCTGTTGAACTTTATGAAGAGCCTATAGACATTAATTCCTTGTTGTGTACTTTGCACCTCAATGTTAACCATCACAAGCTAACCATAAATTATTAGGTTGCTGATATGGGGAGTCAAATTACAGTTGAGCCTCCTGAGGTGTTCAGTTTGCTTCTCAGGACAGCAGTTTGAGATGTCTTTGATGCAAATTTGAATTGAAACATTGGCATGCGACCTTGTGAAAATGACAAATTAGCTACCATTGTTTTCAGTAGAAGGGAAATAGGCAGCAGGCAAGTGCTAAGCCTTCTACATCAATCTCAAAGTTGTTACAAGTTGTAGATAGCTTTGGGCTACAGGCAACGGCAATTGTCACAATCTTTGTTGCCCACTTGCACTTGCTTGCTAAACTAATATCATGTGAGATCATTTTGATGGTAAGTTTAATCATGTAGATTGGAAAAATGTTGACACCTGATATTTGTCTACATGCCTTTGCTTTGCTTACTCTCCTGATAAACAGTGTCACAGAAAGAAACATGAGAGTAAAGATGTGGACACCGTCTTTGTAAGGGCTGCGTCAAAAGCAAGGCGGCCAAGGATGAACAGAGAAGGTTGCATCGAGAAAATTCCACACGGAAAGATCCGTCTCATAACCAATATTGCATTTTTTTTTTTTTTTTTGGCTCTACAAAAATGCTGATATCATTCTCTTGAAGCTCGTCCCCTGTACTTGTTCCAAAATGAGTTGGTTTATGACACAATCAAACAATCTGGTATTTCTGTGTGATCAGAATCATTTTCACAACAAACATGTAATACGATGTCAATCCAGGGAACCACATCCAAACCAAGAAGGTGATTACACTTTAAAGGAAAAAAAAAAGAACCAAGAAGGTGATGAAATCAAATGCTTTTACCATTTGAAACAACAAGGACAGGTACTATAGCAATAAATTTTGTGCTATCAATTTCACTCGAATATCTTGAATGAGTCTTTTCATCAAAAGAACCTGGCATTGAATTGCATAATTCGTCAAAATAAACCTCAACAGAGGACCTTATAACAACACCACCATATCTTGCAATTCCATGCCAAGAAACACTGGCTAGAACTTCAGTGCGTCAAGGGGAGCAGCAAGCACATTTCGTATCAAAGGAAAAAGGAATATCAGGTAGTTTCCCAGGCTAAGGTTGGCTCTCACAGTATGCATGAATACATACGCCTTCCATACAACGCTGAAAGCTCAAGCGAAAATCATGGAAGGAGGCAAACAAAAATTTATGTCCATCCCGTGAGACCCAATTTGTCTGCAACATTATACATAACAAGATTACTCCATGACGGGCCAAAGAGCCGCTCCCCTCCAATCATAAAGATCAGGGCCCATGAGGTGAGAAGTACAGAGAAAATTACAAAGCCTATTGCTGACCGCACGACATCTGCATATCATAACATTTTATTATGGTCTTGTCAACTTGGGAAAGAAATACCGAGGTTAATAGGAGAAGAGAGAAAGAAAGGAGCTACGGCAAGGCATTCTACCAGTTGCAAATAGTAACATAACTCAGTCCTACATCAAAAATAAACACCATAGTTTGCATCAGAAATTGTACAAGGTAAGAGGAAAACATACTTTAAATATTTTATTCCACCTCAACACCTCAATGATATTACAGAGGAAAGCAAACTAGGTCAAAATATCCAAGTTGGATTTT
The DNA here is from genome assembly GCA_038442645.1 of Agave tequilana. Lineage (NCBI taxonomy): Eukaryota > Viridiplantae > Streptophyta > Magnoliopsida > Asparagales > Asparagaceae > Agave > Agave tequilana. Next base: position 127,343 of record JAVJIF010015069.1, on the reverse strand, counting down.
GAATGTTTATATATCTTGAAAAGACTCAAAAAAGATCATAGTTGATGAATCAGTACCAGTCCCACTTTATGTGTATTTGTGTGTTATTTCTAAACAATACTCAAAAAAAGTAGAACACATGCAAAGCATCATTTTATCTCAACAAACGCTTCACACTTGTTTTTTACATGGGTTTCAAGAACATGACAAAACTTAATGCAAGTCACATCCTTATAATATGGTTAATATTTGAGTATAGGGTATTAGAGTATGTAATGGTATTCTTCTATTTTTTTATGTATTCCTCATCTATATAAAGAGAAGTGATGTCTATTCTCTAAATTTGACATGGTTTCATAGTGCTATCATGTTCTTCTCCAATTTCCTCTTCTCCTCTCTCTATAAACCCTAATTGATGTAAAACGGGAGGATCGTAATCACCTTCAAACTAAAATTGAAGAAATAGAATTTTGAAAGAAGAAATAGAAAATAGATTAGGGCTTAAAAAAAAAGAACCGGATAAATATTGGGCTTCGCACTCCTTGTGCGGGCTTCGCACCCCTTACACTACGAGCTTCACACCCAAAACTCAAGAGCAATCTCAAGAGAATTTAACTGAAAAAAGTTTTAATTATTCATTGTCTATCTTATTCATTGAGTTGAACCTCTTTATATAGGCTCTTGTAAAGTGAACTTCCCTATCACAATTAATGTGGGACTAAATTTAAATAAAAAATACAAAGTGAACTTCCTCATTACAACCGATATGAGATTAAATTTTAAAAAAGAAACAACTAAACTTAAAGAAAATAAACTAAGGCATAGAGTCATCTAAGAACTGGTGATGTCCTCATCAATTCCCCCGGGGTGGGAGAAACTCAACTCTGTCGAGTGAGGGCTCCTCTCACGAAGTATCTTAACCGGGCCAAAGTGGTGGTCGTGGCAGCAGCACTGATGCGTCATGGTTGACCCAAGGGCATGGAAGTGAAAATAGAGGTAAAAATATTGAAGGAGATTGAAATCAGAAGCACTAATACCAAACTGATGTAAAACGGGAGGATCACAATCATCTTCAAACTAAAAATTGAAGAAATAGAATTTTGAAAGAAGAAATAGAAAAGAGATTAGGGTTTAGAAAAAAGAACTGGATAAATTTAGGCTTCGCACACCTTGCGCGGGCTTCACACCCCTTACACCACGGGCTTCACACCCCTTAAACTACGGGCTTCGCACCAAAAACTCAAGAGCACCCTCAAGAGAATTTAACTGAAAAAAGTTTTAATTATTCATTATCTATCTTATTCATTGAGTTGAGTCTCTTTATATAGGCTCTTAAAAGTGAACTTTCCCATCACAACTGATGTGGAACTAAATTTCAATAAAAAAATAATTAAACTTAAAGAAAATAAACTAAGGCATAGAGTCGTCTAAGAACTGGCGATGTCCTCATCACTAACTCTAGCCATCACTAACATCATCTTCTTCCTCTTCTCCATCTAAGATATATTTTTTCGCAAAAAAAAAAGGTTATTGATCACGATGAAACAACAATATTGTTCATCCAAAAAAAAACTAACATGCTATGAGAACGATCCCTCTTCCATTACTACCTGCCCTCCCGCCACCACCAAACCCTAACTGTCACTTAAGAAACTCTAGCTGCCATCTCTTTTCTCTTTTTTTCCTTTCTTTTTCTTTAGATCTGATTGTAATCTGAATCCATATTGCACCAAAAGAAAAGTTATTGTTCACGTGAATAGTACCGCAGTGTTACTGTTCATGATGAACAGTTTTGCTACTCTGAAATTGTGTTAATCTGATGAATGAAATTGTTTTGGTCGTATCTTGGTGCATTGAAGTCCGATTTTGGTGATTTAGAAGTTGTTTCCTATATTTTTGGGCGATCCAAAGGCATTTATGAGTTTTGTTTGATCTGATTCTACTTGAATTTGACAGTTTTTACTATTGAATTTGAGAATCTCTAAAAACCTCTACTACTTCTGAGTTTGAGGATCTCTCAAAACTTTCACTTTTATTAAGTTAAAAATTTAACTTCTACTGAGTTTGAGAATCTCTAAAATTTTGACCCTATCCAAGAAGATGAATATTTGATTATTCGTGCAGTCTTTGCACATAAGTGTTAGATTCAACTTAGATTCGACTTGCTTTGATTGGCAACTTCAGTATTGACATCAATGATTAAGCGGTGTGGCATAAGACTAGCAATTCAATAGTTGCCTTTAACAATTTCAATATTTATATGCTTCTCAATTTCTCTTTTTAGTTTAGAAAAGTTTTGTTTAGAAAATCTTTATCCAGTCTTTGTAAAACAGTTAGGCATGATTTTAATTATGCTCTGAGAGGGAGGATTAGAGTATGCAAAAGCATTCTTGTTTTTTTCTTGTTAGTCCTCGTATATATAAAGAAAAGCAACCCCAATCTAGGGTTATGCCATCTATTCTCTAAATCTGACAATTAGTTATGCTGCAACTATTTTTTTTGTACGGTTGTGCGATACTATCAATGACTGGTTGCAAACAGCTCGCCAAACTTCCAATTACTTGTGCCAAAGTTTTCTAATAACCATCAATCCTACAATACCTCTACTTATATTCCTCTTTGATATTTAATTTCTGCACAACAATAATTTGTGTGAAATTGAGCACCTACAAAACTGCCATACCATTTTTATCATACATTTTTCTCATGTGTTTAGCTCCATGCACATGTGGTGGTTTATCTATCCTTCCATGTGCTTCTCCAAAAAGAGAATATTTGAACCCTCACTGTCTATATTTTAAGATGTCGTCACAGTTGCAAATTTCTTTAGATTTGCTGATTCTCTCTTGTTTCTAACCTATGTTGCACCGACATGAGCTCAAGGGCATTATATATGTGTCTAACATGTCTGCATTGACAGAAGCAGGATACTTGGAGCATACGCGTCAACACATGTAGCATGTGTCTGACCTTAAACCAAGCTTGGAGACAATTGGATTAGATCTGAATAATATTTAGTTTGCTTAGTTTATATGATTGAAATTGTATTCATACGGCTTGTTGTTCTAAAGCTTAAGGATCTATCATGCCTTGTCCCAACTCTCTCTCTCTCTCTCTCTCTCTCTCTCTCTCTCTCTCTCTCTCTCTCTGTGTGTGTGTGTGTGTGTGTGTGTGTGTGTGTACATATATATTTCCACATACTATTATTTTATTGTCATGTCCACAATGCATCCACATCCAACATTTTTTAAAATTTTGTTTTTATCCGTGTATCCATGTCTTTGCCCTGTTTCCAACCTATATCCATGTGTATGCAATAGTTTCTAACACTATCCTTCTCAAATTTTAGATCCATATCAACATTGTAAAACCTTCAAGTCTCTGTTATTTTACACTTACATCAAGGATTGACATTAGGCACTTATCTCCTTGATCTAGATATTAATGAACTTAGGCATATAAAATAAGCCCCTTAATAAATGTTGTTTGTTGGTGACATTATTAGTTGATAAGGCTGAATAACAGACAATTTATCTAGTGGAATGGTAGAGAAGCTTTAGAAGAGATATTGTATATGTTTGTTCATGACATTCAATGTTCTAAATTCCAATTTTATGGATTTTGTACCACGCGAACTATTTATTTTGATCTGTATCCTTTTACGCGTAATAGGGTTTGGTATTTATCCTGATTTTGTTCTCTTGTTGTCACTTGACAAGGTAAAAAAAATCCTATCTAATTACTTTCGTAGATAGTTTTCATTAACGAGATAGAAAGCAAAGTTAATAGAATTTTTTCTGAATTTTCATATTTTTGAAATCATTTGATGTACAACTCAAAAAAATAAAGTGAATTAGATTGTAATAGGATGTATTCCGAGTTTTCAAGAACATTTGAATATAATTCCTTGTGATTCAAGTGATTAGCAGACAAAAAATGGAACATGGAATTAAACATAGAAAAAGTTATGAGAGGAAATGAGTGTTGTACACATTCTTGGCCAAGAAATACCTAGGAGAAAGTGTTTTCGCTACTTGGCATCAATCAATTATCATGATGGTGAGACAAGGACATTGTTCATTGACAAGTGATTATGCAGAAAGATGGGAAATTAAGGGGGGAAATATCAAAAAAGGAAAAAGACTGTTAAATAATAATGTTGAGATAGATGAGTATAATACACTACGAGATGGAATAAGAAGTGACTGTACTCGTACAAAATTAGAGGTAGATTCATCCCAAATCGGCACTGGAAGAAATAAAAGTTGGGCAATGTCTGAAAGTTCTTGAGGGATCAAATAAAAGATAAGGGTTTATTTTCTCGCACTTGCATTCCCAACTACCTCAAATTAACTAACTAACTGAAAGATTACAGAAGTTTTTTTTTTTTGGGTTTGGGGGGGGGGGGGGGGGGGGGGGGGGGTGTTAGCTTTGTGTTTTGGTGTTACAAAAAATCAGATTTTTGAAACCCCTAAAGATGGGGGAAAAAAATCTACATGCAATAAAGAAAGTGATGAAATGCAGGACCAAAAGCAACAAAGCCTAAAGATTTAGAAATGCTAAACCAAATATCTTCATATTTCTCCTGAATTACCTCAAATTCAGTACATATTGGTTAGGATGAGATTGAAGGTGAAAAGAAAGCTTGTCTGTCTTCATTTCATTGTGGGCCAATTGACAAGCACAACATTATTGCAAGAAAACTAATAGCGGTCTAGAGATTTAGAGAGGCCAACTAAAGATAGGGTCGAGACCTTAAACTTTCACAACAGACCACCTAGATATCAGCATATAAATTTTGCACTCATGCGCTCTCAAAAGCACCCAATTAAAAATACTGTCAAAATCTTACAATCTTATCCCTATGTCAATGTAAATAAATACCACTACAAAAAGTGAGTGGTGATACCTGATAAGTGATAAAATTGAACAACATGGCTTCACGTGTTACATTTAACCAGGTCTTTCTAAAATCTCTGCAGTTCTGTTGCTTTTTGCATTTGTTTTCTTTCCCCAAAATCTGACAGTAGCACCCCATATTCCCTTAATTTAAGTCCATAAATTTTGCACTCACATCTTTTCATTGAGACCCAATGAAACATGTCGTCGAGATGTCTTACTTTTACTCCCTCCCCCAGTGTTCCTCAATGTTAGTTACATAAAGCCATGGTGATTTGTGTGAAATTATGAGATTTTGACAACTATAATTTACTGAATCTTTTTAAAATGTCTAGATTCATGTTGCTTTTCGGCTCAATTCCTTTCCCCAAACTTGTCACTTTCATCCCTAATCACCTTCATTTAGAGTGTAAGTTTTAACTTATGAGATTCAGAGACACAAATTAAAGACTGTCAAATTTTCACATTTTTATCCCTAGCAATTGAACTTTAATGGTAAATATAAATTTGATGTTGGTGGGGCTTAAATTTGAAACATTACAGCCGCTATTTCTGTTGGTTTTGGGTTTTATTTCTCACTCCAAATTTTCAAACATTCATCCTAAATCATCTTAATTTTAGTATGTGGGTTTTGTATAGCATGACTTCACACCCAGTTAAAGTTAAGAGTCAACATGCCACAATTTTATCCCTTGATCCAATCTATCTCAATGTCAATACGTAAAAACAATGAGATTTTGATATGAAATTAAGATTCTAGCAAGCATACAAAATCTCTCAAAAATTTCTTCACCATTGCTTGGAGGATTTCTTTCCCTGGAATGCCGCACTTCCATCTCAAATCACCTCAAGGATATGTGAAAGGTGACCATAGTGAAAGATACACAAAACTTAAGGAGAGAATGGCATCTCTAAAACCGTGATACAGCAGATTTTAACCCACCTCACCAAAAACCATTCCACATCCAACTCAGACACTGCTAATGCTGTAAGGCAAGCAAGGAGCAAGATAGTAGTTGCGAGCGGCAAGGGAAAAAAGAAGAAGAAAAAGTCTCTTCTGCTAATTCAGTATGACGTCTATAGAACCCTATGAAGCCAAGATAAATATTTCCATGTATGATGGAGAAGTTGACGCCAACAAATTTAGTTGGAGCAACTTGAAACCTTATTCAGAAGACGTGTTTTGCAGAACTCAAACTCACCAACCATGCCCTAACATGGTGAAAATTCTATTTAAAGACCATGATGTTTCTTCTATCACTTGGAGAGTCTTCTAGCATCCAAATTCTAATAGGTAGGAGGGAGAAATCTCGCCTCTCTAAGTATGGATGAACTAAAGAGGATTATGCCGCAAATGAAAAGATAATATCTAAGATTTTGGAGGTTGTTTTCTTAGTTCACCTAAGCTTTATCTATAGTTTCCATTCTAAGAGTAACTCCTTGACACTTCCCCAATTTCATTATCCAATTTGATATTCTTCTTCTTTAATTTCTGTTTACTTGGGCAATGGTGACGAACAAACATCTAAAACGAGCTACAGGATCTAGAAACAGTCTAGCATCACTCAAGTTTAGCGCACAATTCAACACATTTTGTTCATCACTCAAAGTTTAGAGCTTGCAACGTCTATTAACTACTTCTACCTAAAATTAACCATTATGCAACAACAAAATATAGTAAAAAGTCTCGCTTTTTTATCACGGACACCTCAATTAAGTACGAAATTGAACAATAAAGGCAAGAAAGGAGCTTACAAGGTCGAATTTGTTGGAAGTAGGAAGGGATCGATGGCCCTCGACTGCGAAGAACGGGCCAGAAGTAGAAGCAGTTGATGGCCCAAAGAAAGGGGAGAAGCGCGAAGCCCCACCGGAAGAATCGGCGGGCGCAGGCCACCGATTCCTCACCGGAGACGCCGAGAGGGCCATCCACCGTCGGCCAAGCGTCCGATCCAGTGGCCGCCGCGCGGCCCGATCCGGCGAGGTGCTGCAACTCCTCGTCGTCCTCCTCCTCACCCCGACGGTTCATGGCGTCTTCTTCTGCCCTGGTCAGCTTTGGGTTTTAAGACCAATGCGGTGCGTAGTATTTGGGGAATTTTTTTTTTCTCTCTCTTCTGTTTAAGTGACTTAGAAGTTCATGAAACCAAACAGTAAAAAGGGTTTTTGGCCAATGTATTTTTTATATTTTGATATTGGCCACTCAAATCTTTTAAATTATCATTTAATCTCTCAAATCATATTAATTACACCTAATTAGTCTTTCTAGATGGTTCTCATTCAAATGAATAGGATATTCTGTTAACTTTAACATAATATTTCAGTTACTACCCTCCTCGACTTCTTCGCCTTCACCGCCTCTCTCCATCCCATCACCTCTCTCTCCTCTGCGACGTCCTCACTAGCGCCCAAATCACCTCTTTCATCGTCCCTCTTTCTCAGCACACAAACACAATGTCACCTCCTCTTCTCTCTCCTCCTCTTCCTATCCTACCCCTCCCCCGCCTTCCTCATCTTCCCTATCTCCCTCCACCCCGTCTCGTCGGAGCACCCTCGTCGTTCTCTCCGTCGCGCCTGCCTCCTCAAAAACCCCACAATCATCCCCCCTCTCCTCCCACTCCTACGGTGGCTACTTCCTCATCCTCACCTTCGACAACCCCCAGCCCCTCCCCCCCTTCTCGACACCGGCAACTCCCACCCTTGCACCAAATCTTACCCTGTTGAAGCTCATCTCAAACAACTAAAACGAATCATTGCTCATCTCGGTCTCAAACAACTCCATACTCAACATAGTCGTAGCCGCCTATACCCACCACCTCAGCTACACCCCCTCAATCACCACCCTGACCTCCGCAAAATACCCATCACTCCACTCTGCTCCTCTCCATCCCATAGCCCCAGTCCCTGCCAACAGTGACGCAAGACACGACCACACCACCAGCGCCACCATTCCAAATATCGCCCTTGAGAGGTTCCTGTCGGCGTCCTCCACCTCCCCCGCTACCATGTTGGCCTTGTCCCAGTAATTCATGTTCCAAACATCGAATTGAAGTACCCCATCCAGCTCACTTTCTTGAAATCGACGTAGAGCCATCTCGCGGGCCTGATCTGAGCAGGGCAAGCAGGGACATGACAAGGAACCGAAAGAGGGAGAAGGCAGTGAGGGAGAAGGTGGCGAGACCAACGATGTGGAGCTCGCGATAGTTGTGGAAGGTGAGGGCGACAATGATGAGGACGAGCGATGGGGTTTGAGCAAGCGGGTGACGAAGAGAGGGACATAGTGCTGGAGGTAGTGAACACCGGCGGGTGGGAGAAGAGAGTGAGGGGGTGGGCGAGATCTGACCACCAGCGCCATGCTGATAGTGGCGCTAATGGTGGTGGTTTGTTTGTGGAGGAAGGAATAGAGAGGAGGGTAAAGAAAAATAAAGGAGAGAGGAGAAAAGAAAGGAGAGGAGGAGGTTACCGCGACCATGCCTGTTGCCGTCGTCGGTAAGGCCGGTGGTAGCGGAGTCACGACCGTGGAGAGAAAGAACAGAGGAGGAGGAGAAAGAGAGAGAAGAAGATGAAAGAGGAGGAAAGAGGGAAGGAGAAGAGGAGGCGACGATAGCCAAGATTGTTGTCGTCGACAATAGTGAAGTGGGCTACGAGGGGGAGTTAAGTAATTAACTACCATTAGTTAAGTAATTAATTAACTACCTTTAGTTAAGTCTAAACCCAACCACGGTTAGCTAGTTGGATGAAAATTCTAACAAGACTAATTTAGTGTAACTAATGAGATTTAAGAGACTAAATAACAATTCAAAAGATTTAAAAGACTAATATCAAAATATAAAAAATCTGAGAGACTAATATTTAAAAAACTCAAAGGAAAAAAATGTAAAAAGGAGATAAATACGTGCAGTCAAATCGGCAGTAGCCCCTGGGACTTGGCCCAAGAGAAGGGAAATTGGGAGTGGTCTGTGAGGAGTTCTAGATCCAAGTCTCATCTACGACTGATGTTGTATTGTGCAAGGTTTCGTGCATAAAACTTGCTCAAGATACAACATGCTTTATCATGAGCCTTTTGGCAACATGAAATAGAAACGAGAACTCACAATAGCGCAATGTTATAATTCAATGAGTCATGCGGCAAGATCGTGGTCATGATTTTCACTTATTATTTGTTTATGTTAAGGTAATCGAACCAAAAACACTTGAAGTTCACTCCTCTTGGGGTTTTTTGCCGGCATATGTTTAATTTGGAAAATGTTGGCGAGATTTAGAAGCAACTCCATAACTCTTACACAAATTTGTGGCTAAAGGTTGACACCTGCCATATAGAATGATTTCATGGATTCCTTTTAGAGCTAAAAAAAACTTGAAAGATGAGAGAAATCTATCAAAGAACCTGAAAAATAACAATTTTTTCTTTCTTTTTGAAGCCCACAGTCTTGAATATTGGACTTTTTATAACCCAATTCACCACTTTACCAAATAGATTTGAGAATGCATGTTTGGCTTTAAGGATCACAATAGAGACAATGGCCAAATTCTGTAGGTTAAGAGAGATCTTATCCTCTGTTTCCTGATTCAAAACATATCTTATAGCTAACAGAGTAATAACGGTACAGAAACTTTTGGAGCAACTATTTGAATAGTGATACTATTTTTTGAGGTAGAAAATAGGAGGGTCTTTGCGAAATAACTAAAAGCTTTTCAAAGACGCCGATAAAAGCCGCTTTGAAAAAGTATGTTGGTACCCGACTCAGAATGGAAAAAGTGAACTGTAACAGAGAAAATATATTGTGTTTTACGGTATTTGGTTGATAAAGTGAAGTGTAAATGAAAAAATATATTGTGTTTTACGGTGTTTGGTTGATAAAGTGAAAGTGTAAATGATAAAGTATATTGTGTTTTACGGTATTTGGTTGATAATGTAAAAGTGTAAGTGGAAAAGTTGACCACAAAATTAACTGTAGCAGTGATTTAAATATTATAAATACTATTAAATTAAATCTACTATTGCAAATTAAATTATATTAATAAATTGGAGATAAAAAATTAATAATCTAAATATTTTATTTATAATAATAATATTAATAAAATATTAGTATAAATAGTAAAATATTACTAAAATATTAACTAAATAAATAATATAAAATTTTAAGAAAATCTAAAGAACATTAATAAAATTTTAAGAATACTAATAAAATATAAATATTAAAAAATCTTACAAAAATAATAAAATATAGTTATAATATTATAATATTAAAAATACTTGAAAATTATTATAATATAAATTTTATTATAATATTAAAAAATCTTACAAAAATAATAAACTATAGTTATAATATTATAATATTAAAAATACTTGAAAATTATTATAATATAAATTTTAATATAATATTATTGTAATATTATAGAAATATAAAATTAACAAAGTAAAATATAATTATAATTTAATAATAAATTATCATTATAGTATTATTATACTGAATTATTATTACAATATAACATAATAAAATATTAATATAATAATATAATATATTATGATATTAATAAAGTAATTTTTTATATTAAAAAATAAATAATTAAATAGATAATAATTTTATATTAAAGTACAATATTGTTATATTAATAAAATATTAACTCTAAATAAATAATAAAAAATGGAATAAGTATTAATAAAATAATAAAATATTAAATAAAATATTAAATAAAAATAGTAAATTAAAATAGTAAAATATTAAATATTAAAACAATATTAAAAACAATAAAAATATTGAAGATTAAAAATATAAAATAATTAAATAATTAAATAAGAAATTGAACACTATTTAAAATATTAAATATTTAATAATATTAAATTATATATTGGTTATCAAGTAACTGTTTTGAACTATAAGTGTACTACAAGTGAGAGTTACATGATCACAAAATTAACTGTAGTAATTGCAAGTGAGAAAATATGAGTGTAAAAGTGATATTTACATGACCACAAATTTAACTGTAGCAACTACAAATGGGAAAAGAAGAGTTGCATTTTGCAACTTATTTTTTAGCGAAACAAACAACGAAAAATGGAAAAGAAGTTTTACGACTTGTGTTTTGCGACGTTTTGCGGCGAAACAAACACGCCCTGAATACTCAAAAAACTACGTGGAGCATTTTATCAGCTTAAAAACTTTACTGTTTAGGATTTTCTTATAATTTTAAAATTTTGAATTTAAAGAAAATACAGCTTCAATTGGACGAAGTCTACATTTTGCATATTTCTTAAGAATTATTAGACATGGAAGTGACTTTTTCTTCTTTATTTTCTTCTGTTAAAGCCCTCGAGTTTACGCCACAGACGTGTGCATGAAACATTTAGATTTTTTTTTTTTTTTACTAGTGAACCACTGCACACTAAGATACTGTATAATCAAGATTGCGGTGACCGGACCTATATTAATCTAAATATATGAGCAGTGCGTCACGAGCCGATGACCTCCAAATTGAAAGCGGTGCTCTACAGTTCATGGAAGCCACACGGCCGCAAGCGGGAGACATGAAAATATTTAGATACAATAAGAGATATTCCACCAATTTTTATGGCTATTTCATCAAATTATTGAACCAATGAATATTAGAAAGTAAAGTTTTCTCTCAAGTTTTTCCATCAAATTTCCACCTAAGTTGTGATGTAACGCAAGAGAAAAAGAGTCATCAATTGTGTAGGCCATAACCATGACTAGATCCTATAGAGGGCAATCTAGCTACTAATATATATAGCTATTAGGATGGGAAAAGTTAGCCATTCGTGAGAACAGTAATGGTCTTACTGGAATATTCTGGTTCCTTTGACCGAAGAGGCTTGTCAGGAGAAGCTGTTGCTTCCATGGAGGTCTATGCTGTCTTCTTTGTTGATATTTTGTTTTGTTTTCAAGTAAGAGATAGATGGTCCAAAAAGATCTAAATCTAATTAGAAAAAAAGAAGACTTAGAAGGGAAGCAAATTCAGAAAATAAGGTGACAGTTGATAGGACTGTCGATCGCACACTAAGAGTGTCGATAGCATGTTGACCCCAAGTAACAGAGAAGACAAACGTTTCAAATTTTTGACAGGCCCTTCAAGCCTGTCGACAGGCCTAAGAAGGTTGTCAGCAGACTAAGATGCGTTCAGGTTTTTTTTTTTTTTTTTTTTTTTTTTTTTTTTTTTTTTTTTTTTTTTTTGGGTTGGAGTTCGAATAGAAATTAGTTCCTATTCAATGAAGATTTATTTCTAAAATTTAAAGGTTTATAATTTTCTTAGGTCAAGAAAATCAACCTACAAGGATTGATCAAGTTCTTTAAGTATCCGATATTCAAGATCATCTCATAATTCGAATAGAGTTTGTATTGTAAAACTCTATAAATAAAGATTCTAACCTAATACATTGTAACACGAAAAGTGAAGAAGAAGTCAAGAAAGAGAAAGGAAAGTGACGGTGCATGGAGACAATGTATACTCTTGTAATTTTATAAGATTCAAAGGGAATGTGAATACTCTTGTGGGAATCAAGGGAAAAGTTAAATCTCTTGTATCAAGTTTAATAAAACTCTCTCAAATTTTCTCCTCGTAAATGTAGGCTAAATTGGGCCGATCCACGTTAAATTCTCGTGTTCTTTTCTACTTTTTTGTCTTGATATTGCTAGTTTGTTTTACAATAGTTTTATTTTACAAGTATCACATATTGCCACAGTTCCGCAACACCGATCACGGTCCTGAGCGTGCACAACAGTTGGTAACCCAATTGTTGGTATCAACAATTTGTATCATACTTGTCATGTCACAACAATTGGTATCGGAGCTTAAAGTTGACGATAAGCCGAAATGTTGAAGATTGAAATTTCTGTGAGCAAGTTCGAGGTCGAGAAATTCAATGACAAAGAAAACTTCGGTTTATGACAAAAAATGGTGAAGGCATTATTGATGCAAAAGGTTTTTCATAAGACTTTGTATGAAAAGTCAATAAAACTTGCAGATATATCAGATGAGAATTGAGAGGAAATGGATCTGAAAGCGACAGGTCATGTACAACGTGATGGATGAAGAAACGACTACGGGTTTGTGGTCAAAGATATGATAAAGAGTCTCTCCAACAAGCTGTACTTGAAGAAATAATTATACAGGCTACGTATGAAGCAAGAAAAGCAGTGTTGTAGCATTTGAACTTCTTCAATAAGGTCATCAGCGAGTTACTATCAGTTGATGTCAAGATCGACGAGGATGACAAGGGGCTAATGCTTCTCAATTCGTTTCTAAAGTCATACGATCATATCGTAACCATCATGCTCTACGGTAAGGAAACTCTCATCTTGGAGGTCACGTTAACTCTCTTATCTAATGAGATCAGAAAAAAGGCCAAATCAAGTTGAGCAGAAAGGATCGGATTTGGTGGTCACTGGAAAGAAAGGAAGAGGAGGAAAGGAATGTCTGGATTCATCGAAGGCGTGTCACTTTTGTCAAAAGAAGGTCATTGCAAGAAGGACTGCAACCATCTACAAAAGTGGTTGAAGAAGAAGGGGCAAACTGCGGAGACAGACTTAACAATGAGCGATGTTGACACCGAAGTATTAATGACTTTCTATGTTGAAGACAACACTTCTCAAAGTAAAATCTGGATATTTGATTCTGATATTATGGTTCATGTATGTTCCCACAAAGATATGTTCAACTCCTTGGCTGCAAAGGAGGAAGAGACTGTCAAAATGGTGGGTGGCTCGGCTTGCGAGGTCATCAGCACTGGGATAGTCAATGTTACATGAAGAGATGGGATGATGCGTACTCTAGAGGCAGTTTGGTATGTCTTGAAGGCATGGTACAATCTAAATATATAGGGTGCTCGACGAAAAAGGATGTCGAATCCAAGTGCAATAAGGCATCATCGGTTAGCCAAGGAGATAGAGTAATCCTGAAAGGAGAGAAGTGTGGAGGGATATACAAGTTGAAGGAAGAAAACTCAGTTCAAGGTGGATTTTCAATGACAAGTTTGGAAGGGAGTTCATCGCCAAGTGTAACGCCCCGATCCCGGCGATACGGGGACGTCACTGCAACGTATATACGTAGGTCAGAACTACCCTCCCGTATATACGCTAAGCATCAGTACAGACAAGAATCAGAGTACGGAAGCAAATGGTGCATTATACATTCCAACACATATATACAATTACAGAATTATCACCAGTAGTGATCATAATATTACATGAATATCATATCACTAGTATGCGCAAATGCGAGAATACAAAAGATATACATATATGAACAGTATAAAAGGGTGTCCACATACATGTATGCAAGGAATGTACAAGTATGAATAGAAAAAGGGCACTCACGAGTTTACTAAGAAGAAACTCGAGAGGCACACAGGGGGCCTGGAAGGATGTGGCTCTGGACGGTCGGCTGGAGATCCACGCTACCGCTGCGCCACTCTGAGCAGCGAAGGGGTAAATCCACTCGCTCCAAGCTCCAAGACCTGGACGTGAGAATCTAGGGGAGTCAAATGATACTCCCCAGGCGAGTGTAGAAGCAAAACCAAGTGGTGAAGCAGGGTGAGCACAATAATGCATATATCAAGTGGGAATACTCAGGAGGCAGATAGGATAGAGCAGGTAAGAATAGATATGGCATGATAATCATAAAACAGGAAATCAGAATAAAACCAAGGACGAGCTACAAGGTAGTCATATCATAATACTCATAAAACATGAAATCCGATATAAAGTCCGGGAAAAGCAAATACGGTAAGGCACAGCACAAATTCATAGCTATTTAAGATGTAGGCTTTGGTATGCGTTCCATTCCACATACCTCTACTTACAACTTAAAGAGCCGGTTATTATGACACTTTATTATTACTCATCTTGCCCATATATCTCGGTATGTGTCTCGGTGTACGGCCAACTCACATACATCCATATATAAGCAAGTCGAGGTTGTTATTGGAAACAGCGGGGGTATCAACGAACTATGTTTACAGTGGGTCCCCCGCATGCCCGGGACCACGGTCCAGGATGTTCCGTTGCATGGTAACGGAACCAGCCGCGAGGCCTAAACAGGAGGGACTTATGTATGCCCTTATCAATCAGGAATAAGGGAGCCAGCTCTCCCCTCGGTCCCCTGGAGTACCACAGGTCAGACCGGATATATAGTGCACAACCTAATGCCACTGTAAACACGAACACATATCGATCTCCGCATGTTTCCCCCCGACCCAATACAAGTTGGTCATTTTTAGGATTCATTAGTTTAATTATCACTTTACGGGAAAAATAGGAAATAGACATGATCAGGAATAAGGAGTACATAAGTACTATAAAGTCAGGTCACTGCATGTAAAGCAGGAAAACAGGTCACTGATCATGATACAGGATAATAAGTCAAGTTCCCGTAAGAATGATAATCACAAGTCAAATATATCATGCTGGGTGTAAAGTGATAGCATGACAGGATGATGATAATTAACAAGCAACCAAGCATATAAGAGATTGATAATAATCAGGTGGCAAGTTATGTCAAGAGATTGATAATAGCCTGGGTAAGTCAGGTCATAACTAGAGGGTATTACCAAATAGTAGCAAGTCAGGTGGTCAGGTGGTATACACTAGATGTCAGGTGATATACATGTGTTAAAAGGAAGCATGCAACTAACAAGTCTAAAGTAATGGTATGGCATGGTAACATAAAAGTAACCCAAAGTACAACGACCACGAAGGGTCGGCCACGCATAGTATAAAACAGTGAAAGACATATAAACATGAAATAGAAATATGAAGCGAAATACTTATCGACCGATGAAACGGGAAACTCAAATAGAGAAGAGCGAGACTACTCGCCTAAATATCCGAAATCCACTAAAGCTCGGGATGCGCCACAAAACCTGAGATAAATATGTAGAGTGAAGAGGAGAGAGAAGGAGAGAAGGTAAGATGATGTTTGTTAAGTGACAAGTCAAGTAACACCAACATATGATATAAGCCTAGAGGGTAAGGTTCCTATTCAAGAAAGAAATCAACTATAACAGACAGCTAAGGTTAGTCGACTAGGTGGAATAGGTGGTCGACTAATAAGGAAGTTGGTCGACTAGGAGAAATGGGGTAGTCGACTAATAGTGGTCCTAAGTCGTCTAACAGTCAGGTCAAGTCGACTAAAACGGGTTTCTAGAGAGTTAGGATTTTTCCACAGAAGTAGCAGATTTTGGCCCAAAACAGACTAACGGTCGACTGGGTTGAATGGCCGGTCGACCGGTACACTAACAGTGCCAGGACGGTCGCCTGTCGGTCGACTTCCGGTCGACCGAAAATACAGGTCGGTCGAGTGATCGGTCGACTGCCGGTCGACCGATACAAGGCCGTGAGCTCCAGGTTTGGTCGGTCGAGTTCCGGTCGACTGCCGGTCGACCGGACTATCCCAGCGTGCACGCTGTGCACGTCGGTCGACTGCCGGTCGACTGTCGGTCGACCGGACTGCTGGAATCAGCTGCTGTTGGGTCGTTTTCTGAGTTGGTCGACTAGGGTCAAGGGAGTGGTCAACTAATAGGGATATCAAGTCGACTAGGCACTAGGTCAAGTCGCCTAACAGTCTGAAAACAGGGTACAGAGCGGATTCTAATGGTGGTTGTGTTTGGTAATCAAATGGCATGATTTTGAAGATACAAACCTATATGATATGGAAACATGAATATACAAAGAATTAGACAAGTGTTGGTGAGTAGGAATACTCACATGGAACGGTTATTGGAAGCTCTACACGTTCGGAAAGATCGAGGTCGACAATACCACCAAAAGGATCCACGGCGATACGATCGACGAAGGAAGCTACGGTCCAAATCCAAAGGAGGGTTGTGGTGGTGGTTGTGGTGAAGAGATGAGGAGGAGTTTAGGTGGAGGCTAATATCTTGGTGAAGTGATGAAGAGAGAAAAAGGAATTGAAATGGAAAAGGAAGGGTATTTATAGGTTTTGGAATTTGTGAAGGAGTTGCAAATAATAAAAAGGGAGGGGCTTATTTGCAAAGTGGAGGATGAGGTGGTTCTCTTGGCCAATAGGGGCTTGCCATGGTGAGGGGTGAGGTGGAGAAGAAGTGTGTGGAAGTTGGTGAGGTGGAAATATTGTGTGGTGGAGAATTAAAGGAAGTGTGTGGATGAAAATGAAAGCTTATGGAGGAAGCTAAAGGAAATAAAGAAATTAGGAAAAGGAAAAGGAATTGGAAAGAGAAGATATTTTCTTGGAAAGGAAAATGAAAATAATGAAAGTGGCGGATTCCTGGGTTTAAGTCATGGATGCGGAAATCTTTCGGGAAAATACCGGATGCGTCCCGAAATCAAGTATCTCGGAACGACCCGAAATAAATATCAAAAATCAAGAATATTATATTAAGAAACATAGTGAAATCCGTTTTAAGAAATACTTTATAGTTTTAAAACTAAAAATCCCGGAACCAGAAAAATACCGACTCCGTTGGAATTTTCATAAATTCATAAAATCCTCAGAAAAAGAATGTAGGTAAAAAATATGATTCTAAGGAATAATGTCTAAAGAATCATTTAGAAATTCCAAACCGTTTAAGAATTAAAAATCCAGGAATCGGTCAGCGGCACTGGCCGACACCGGTTTTGAAGAAATTCATTTTAATTCCAGAAAAATCTAGAAAATCATAGAAAATATATAATATTGGGAAATGATATTTAAAACTAAAATCGGTCAAATCTAATCACCGGAAAGACCAAATCGAATAATATACTATAATCGAGTTCCTGGTTCGGACTGGGACTGACTCCGAGTCCACGAATCCAAATCCAAGACAAAACAATTATATAAGGAATTCATAAAGCAAAACAAATACAGGAAACAAATCGAAAAAATACGATCGGAAAATCTGAATACGCAACTAAGTACGTATTCCGGGAACGGGGTATTACAATCCACCCACCTTACAAAAATTGCGTCCTTGCAATTTCGTTAAGGGGTAAATTGAATACAAAGGGGACAAAGGTGGAATCTATACCAATTAAGATATGAAGCACTATAGGTAGGGCTCTCAAGTCAACTGAATAATAATTATACTCTGCATTTCCGGCTGATGATGTCGTGGCTGTGTAATAAATCTTTAGAATAATGCTGAATAATACTGATGATGTCGTGGCTGTGAAATAAATGAATACTGATGATGTCGTGGCTGTGTAATAAAGAAAACCCCGAAAATCCTGAGCATAATAAAGAAGACCGATAATTAAGAATCCGACTGCTGTCCTCTGAAAGATAGCCAGATCAAGATCGATCTGGAGAATACCAAGCTTCATAGAATTGGCCGAAGAGATCACATAATAGCTTCATTCTGAACCAGCCACTACCTCTCTAGTCTAGTCATATCTTAAGATAGTATAAGGCTTCATAAAACCAAAACAGGGAAAGGATAGGAGGAATTTAGAATCAAAGGAAAGATAGTCAAGAAATAGATAACTCTGCACTTGCAGTTGGAATGTATAACCAAGACTCATGTATTCCAGTTGCAAATCTCTTTACCATTGATTTGTCTTCTGGACGTACTGAGGAGGTTAGAGCCTAAGCTGACCTAAGCTCTGACGAGCCTAAGTTGACCTATGCTCTGATACCAACCTGTAACGCCCCGATCCCGGCGATACGGGGACGTCACTGCAACGTATATACGTAGGTCAGAACTACCCTCCCGTATATACGCTAAGCATCAGTACAGACAAGAATCAGAGTACGGAAGCAAATGGTGCATTATACATTCCAACACATATATACAATTACAGAATTATCACCAGTAGTGATCATAATATTACATGAATATCATATCACTAGTATGCGCAAATGCGAGAATACAAAAGATATACATATATGAACAGTATAAAAGGGTGTCCACATACATGTATGCAAGGAATGTACAAGTATGAATAGAAAAAGGGCACTCACGAGTTTACTAAGAAGAAACTCGAGAGGCACACATGGGGCCTGGAAGGATGTGGCTCTGGACGGTCGGCTGGAGATCCACGCTACCGCTGCGCCACTCTGAGCAGCGAAGGGGTAAATCCACTCGCTCCAAGCTCCAAGACCTGGACGTGAGAATCCAGGGGAGTCAAATGATACTCCCCAGGCGAGTGTAGAAGCAAAACCAAGTGGTGAAGCAGGGTGAGCACAATAATGCATATATCAAGTGGGAATACTCAGGAGGCAGATAGGATAGAGCAGGTAAGAATAGATATGGCATGATAATCATAAAACAGGAAATCAGAATAAAACCAAGGACGAGCTACAAGGTAGTCATATCATAATACTCATAAAACATGAAATCCGATATAAAGTCCGGGAAAAGCAAATACGGTAAGGCACAGCACAAATTCATAGCTATTTAAGATGTAGGCTTTGGTATGCGTCCCATTCCACATACCTCTACTTACAACTTAAAGAGCCGGTTATTATGACACTTTATTATTACTCATCTTGCCCATATATCTCGGTATGTGTCTCGGTGTACGGCCAACTCACATACATCCATATATAAGCAAGTCGAGGTTGTTATTGGAAACAGCGGGGGTATCAACGAACTATGTTTACAGTGGGTCCCGTGCATGCCCGGGACCACGGTCCAGGATGTTCCGTTGCATGGTAACGGAACCAGCCGCGAGGCCTAAACAGGAGGGACTTATGTATGCCCTTATCAATCAGGAATAAGGGAGCCAGCTCTCCCCTCGGTCCCCTGGAGTACCACAGGTCAGACCGGATATATAGTGCACAACCTAATGCCACTGTAAACACGAACACATATCGATCTCCGCATGTTTCTCCCCGACCCAATACAAGTTGGTCATTTTTAGGATTCATTAGTTTAATTATCACTTTACGGGAAAAATAGGAAATAGACATGATCAGGAATAAGGAGTACATAAGTACTATAAAGTCAGGTCACTGCATGTAAAGCAGGAAAACAGGTCACTGATCATGATACAGGATAATAAGTCAAGTTCCCGTAAGAATGATAATCACAAGTCAAATATATCATGCTGGGTGTAAAGTGATAGCATGACAGGATGATGATAATTAACAAGCAACCAAGCATATAAGAGATTGATAATAATCAGGTGGCAAGTTATGTCAAGAGATTGATAATAGCCTGGGTAAGTCAGGTCATAACTAGAGGGTATTACCAAATAGTAGCAAGTCAGGTGGTCAGGTGGTATACACTAGATGTCAGGTGATATACATGTGTTAAAAGGAAGCATGCAACTAACAAGTCTAAAGTAATGGTATGGCATGGTAACATAAAAGTAACCCAAAGTACAACGACCACGAAGGGTCGGCCACGCATAGTATAAAACAGTGAAAGACATATAAACATGAAATAGAAATATGAAGCGAAATACTTATCGACCGATGAAACGGGAAACTCAAATAGAGAAGAGCGAGACTACTCGCCTAAATATCCGAAATCCACTGAAGCTCGGGATGCGCCACAAAACCTGAGATAAATATGTAGAGTGAAGAGGAGAGAGAAGGAGAGAAGGTAAGATGATGTTTGTTAAGTGACAAGTCAAGTAACACCAACATATGATATAAGCCTAGAGGGTAAGGTTCCTATTCAAGAAAGAAATCAACTATAACAGACAGCTAAGGTTAGTCGACTAGGTGGAATAGGTGGTCGACTAATAAGGAAGTTGGTCGACTAGGAGAAATGGGGTAGTCGACTAATAGTGGTCCTAAGTCGTCTAACAGTCAGGTCAAGTCGACTAAAACGGGTTTCTAGAGAGTTAGGATTTTTCCACAGAAGTAGCAGATTTTGGCCCAAAACAGACTAACGGTCGACTGGGTTGAATGGCCGGTCGACCGGTACACTAACAGTGCCAGGACGGTCGCCTGTCGGTCGACTTCCGGTCGACCGAAAATACAGGTCGGTCGAGTGATCGGTCGACTGCCGGTCGACCGATACAAGGCCGTGAGCTCCAGGTTTGGTCGGTCGAGTTCCGGTCGACTGCCGGTCGACCGGACTATCCCAGCGTGCACGCTGTGCACGTCGGTCGACTGCCGGTCGACTGTCGGTCGACCGGACTGCTGGAATCAGCTGCTGTTGGGTCGTTTTCTGAGTTGGTCGACTAGGGTCAAGGGAGTGGTCAACTAATAGGGATATCAAGTCGACTAGGCACTAGGTCAAGTCGCCTAACAGTCTGAAAACAGGGTACAGAGCGGATTCTAATGGTGGTTGTGTTGGTAATCAAATGGCATGATTTTGAAGATACAAACCTATATGATATGGAAACATGAATATACAAAGAATTAGACAAGTGTTGGTGAGTAGGAATACTCACATGGAACGGTTATTGGAAGCTCTACACGTTCGGAAAGATCGAGGTCGACAATACCACCAAAAGGATCCACGGCGATATGATCGACGAAGGAAGCTACGGTCCAAATCCAAAGGAGGGTTGTGGTGGTGGTTGTGGTGAAGAGATGAGGAGGAGTTTAGGTGGAGGCTAATATCTTGGTGAAGTGATGAAGAGAGAAAAAGGAATTGAAATGGAAAAGGAAGGGTATTTATAGGTTTTGGAATTTGTGAAGGAGTTGCAAATAATAAAAAGGGAGGGGCTTATTTGCAAAGTGGAGGATGAGGTGGTTCTCTTGGCCAATAGGGGCTTGCCATGGTGAGGGGTGAGGTGGAGAAGAAGTGTGTGGAAGTTGGTGAGGTGGAAATATTGTGTGGTGGAGAATTAAAGGAAGTGTGTGGATGAAAATGAAAGCTTATGGAGGAAGCTAAAGGAAATAAAGAAATTAGGAAAAGGAAAAGGAATTGGAAAGAGAAGATATTTTCTTGGAAAGGAAAATGAAAATAATGAAAGTGGCGGATTCTTGGGTTTAAGTCATGGATGCGGAAATCTTTCGGGAAAATACCGGATGCGTCCCGAAATCAAGTATCTCGGAACGACCCGAAATAAATATCAAAAATCAAGAATATTATATTAAGAAACATAGTGAAATCCGTTTTAAGAAATACTTTATAGTTTTAAAACTAAAAATCCCGGAACCAGAAAAAATACCGACTCCGTTGGAATTTTCATAAATTCATAAAATCCTCAGAAAAAGAATGTAGGTAAAAAATATGATTCTAAGGAATAATGTCTAAAGAATCATTTAGAAATTCCAAACCGTTTAAGAATTAAAAATTCAGGAATCGGTCAGCGGCACTGGCCGACACCGGTTTTGAAGAAATTCATTTTAATTCCAGAAAAATCTAGAAAATCATAGAAAATATATAATATTGGGAAATGATATTTAAAACTAAAATCGGTCAAATCTAATCACCGGAAAGACCAAATCGAATAATATACTATAATCGAGTTCCTGGTTCGGACTGGGACTGACTCCGAGTCCACGAATCCAAATCCAAGACAAAACAATTATATAAGGAATTCATAAAGCAAAACAAATACAGGAAACAAATCGAAAAAATACGATCGGAAAATCTGAATACGCAACTAAGTACGTATTCCGGGAACGGGGTATTACACCAAGTGAAGCTTCAAGGAAGACTGCGACGGGACATGAATCGATTCAAAGTGTTGCAAAAAAAAGAAAGCGTGCATTCGGATAAAACCCGAGATGGCCCAAGATATGACAGTGGATCAGCCAAAGGTCCAAGGAGGGGGCAAGAATAAAGGCTTCACGATATAGTTACAATCAAGAAAAGAATCAAGGTATAATTTCAGATTTTCAAGATGTTTTGCTAAAGATTTGAAAAGCAAGTCAAGGTGGAGATTGTTGGGATTTTGCCTTGTTCAAGTAAAAGATGATAGTCCAAGAAGATCTAATTGAATTGGAGAAGAAAAAAGACTTGGAGGAGAAGCAAATGCAGAAAATAAGGTGACAGTCGACAGGGCTGTCGACCCACACCAAGGCCTGCCGACAGCAAGTAACAGAGAAGGCAAACATCTTAGATTTTCGATAGGCCCTTCAGGTCTGTCGACAGGCCTGAGAAGGCTATCGACAACCCAAGGTCCAGATCAGAATTCAGTTCTTTTTTGGACGCGTCCAGGTTTTCTTTTTGGAGGAGTTCGAATAGGAATCAGTTCCTATTCAATGAAGATTTGTTTCTAAAGTTGAAGGGTTTCTAAAGTTAAAGGGTTTAGAATTCTTTTAGATCGAGAAAATCAACTGCTATAAGGATTGATTGAGTTCTTCAAGTATCCGACGGCCAAGATCATCTCATAATTCAAATAGAATTTGTATTGTAAAACTCTATAAATAAAAATTGTAATTTAATACATTGTAACGTGAAAGGTAAGA
Source organism: Agave tequilana (assembly GCA_038442645.1). Lineage (NCBI taxonomy): Eukaryota > Viridiplantae > Streptophyta > Magnoliopsida > Asparagales > Asparagaceae > Agave > Agave tequilana. Next base: position 104,177 of record JAVJIF010015069.1, on the reverse strand, counting down.
GAAAGCCAAGAAAGAGAGATGAAGGTGACGATGCATAGAGAGAATGTATACTCTTGTAATCTTGTGGGATTTAAGGGAAAAGCGAATACTCATGTGAGAATCAAGGGGAAAGTTAAATCGTTTGTACTAAGTTTATTAATAAAACTCTCATGTTTTCTCTCCGTAGAGGTAGGCCAGTTTTGGGTCGAATCACATTAAATCTTCGTGTTCTTTTCTACTCTTTTGTCTTGGTATTACTAGTATGCTCTATAAAAGTTTTCTTTTTGCAAGTATGACACATTGTCAGGATTCCGCAATGTCGATCAAGATCATGAGCGTGCACAACAGTTGGTGTCGTCACCCAATTGTTGGTCTCAACAATTAATATCATAGCTGTCGTGTCACAACATTCTTCTCCTTATCAGGCTCGGGTAAGCTCACAGCCTTTATCCATATTATTCGGGCCTGAGTGCTCCTCTTCTCCTCAGCTTTCAATGGTGAGGACGAGCCCGAGTAGTGGTGAAGATAGAAGAGAAGCCATGGCACACTGAAGGAAGAGAACAAGAAGAAAGTAGAACAAGAAGAAAGTAATGGAGCAAGTCTCCAGAATGATTTTTTTCTCATCCATAGGTTTCCCGTTATTTCTCTGTTTCATATTATATACATGGGGGATACAGATCAGCCGGGCCCACCTTATAACAGAGGACCCCACTTCATAACACAGTTTTAGTAAAAGATATTTCATTTGACAGGTAAAAAAGAAAACCCTATTCTTACCATTTACATATACTGATCACACCTCTTACTCTATACAGAATTTGGGTTATGTGTGTAATCTTACAATCACATTGGTCATACTGGAACAACAAAAACTGATACCACCAGGCCATACAATCACCAAGCCAGCTGTTCCATGATAACTGAACTCAGATTCACAGCTGATACCGATCTTTACGCTTTTTAAGTTTGATTCTGATCCTCCCACAAGCTGTCGCCTCGATTGAAAAAGAATTGTACTGCTCTTAATTTTTACAAGTGTAGTCGGATCATTATCATCATCTTCTTCTTGGAGAACCGTATGGTGTTGGGACCTTCAGTTGTGGAATATCTGGCCATGGATCGAAGTAATTGCTTGGCTTTGTAGGGTAGAGGGAATAATTGCTCGGGCTGTAGCTAATTGCTCCTGCTGAGTAAGCTGGATGAGGAGGAGAAGGTAAGCAGCTTCTATTAGACTGCTTAAACTGGCGAAGTGGACTTGAGCAGGGTGAAACGGGCAGCGACATGTTCATTCTCACACTGAGAAGATCACTGTGGGAGAACTTACACCTGTGAGTTTGGAAAGCAACAAAAGGCTAGGAACATATTATCTGCCAAAAGAACTGACAATACCTTTGGTTCTTAGATGCCGAGGGGAACTCTACAAAGTGTCCCACCCCATAATCTCTATCACGAAGAGGAGAAGCACTTCTGCTGGGCGAAAGCTCCAGGGAAACCTGCACATTAATAACCAGTGGTGGTCAATTAATTATGAGAATGCTGTCAGTCAAATTAACGATGAACCGTCCTACAGATGAATCAGCTACTACAATTTGACTGCCGGCTTTTGTAGAAGGAAGAAGAATTCATTAAAGAATATTAACTCGTTTAGCTTGTGAGATTGGTGAGTAGATGAAATATACTCTCCACTTGAACAGAATATATATATTTATGCATTATATTCCGCACTGTAATGCATTTGGGGAATATGCATAATGCAGCACAAATCAAGGAAAACATTCATGAAGAACCTCCAAATTACACTAGCTTTGACACACAAATTTCATGGCACCTTGGATCCAGTGCTACAAATCTGATGCAAATAAAGTAACCAAAAGGCATTCAGATCACGTTTGTTCAGCCAGGAAAGAGAAGAAAATGCCAGAACAACACTGGATTTGAGAAGGGGGAAATCTGGAGAAAATAATATACTGACATGCACAGGTTCAGGTAGGGATGAGAACGGGTCGGATTCGGATTGGATCCAACAAGATCCACTTGCTGATCCAACGGGTAGGACACACTCAACGATCCAAAGCCATTGACAAAGCTATGATCAAACAAAGAACCTAAGTTTACTCTTTTATTGGATTCAGATATGGATACTTGGATGCAATATTAAGGTCAGAATTGGATCAGGTTATCGGATTGTGGAGCTCCATTGCCACCCTTAGCTTGAGGGCTTAACAGCATGATTTGTGATGTTGCATAACTCCATTGAAAAACATGCAACATTGTTATGGCTGTATTCATGTAATATGTGTTAGCCTTCAAAGTGGGGGCTCTCATGTAATGCCCATATATAGCTCACACATGCATTGAATATATTGGAGAACTGATTTAATATAAATTTAAAGATGACCCACAATATGATGCTTCAGAACAAGAAGCAATACTTATATATAACATATATTTTTTATTTTAGATGATTCAAACATTCAAGAAAAAACACAGTAAATCAAGAAGACCATACCATTCTGTGGGTTCCAGCTGAGAGAGAAGGTAACGTGTCCCTGAACAGATTAGATTTTGTAGCTTTTATCAATGTTTGTTCTCGAACAAAAGGATGATCCATCAATTGAGCTGCTGTTGGACGGGCAGCTGGATCACGCTGCAAGCATAGCTTTAGAAAATTCTTTGCATCAGAGGAAAGATGATCGGGGATATCTGGTATATCCTTGCTATTCCCAATTTTAAAAATTGCAGCTACCTGTTAATTCAAACAAAACAAGAGCTCTTAGTTGATGGTGTTAGAAGTTACAGTACAAGATGCTTCCATGATATGACTACATGGATTACAACTTGGATAAATATTAAGGAACTGTGCTATCTAATAAAAATGGGCAAAGAAACCCACCCCTTCATATTGGCTCCAGGGAGGTTTAGAGGTTGCCATCTCAAGTATTGTACAGCCAAGGCTCCAAATATCCACTGAGAGATTGTACCCATTGCCATTCATGATAACCTGCATTATATTCAAAGATAGAAACACAAACAATGATAAGTAAGACAAGCATGCTATGATGTTGGGTTAGTTACTACCATCCAAAAATACTGACCTCAGGGGCCATCCAGTAAGGGCTTCCTTTGAAAGACCGTATAGAATTATAGGCTGATATCTGAGTCAAGATGAGAGAACAATGACATAAGCCAATGAGTAAGAGACAGACTCTCATATATTAGAAATTTGAAAGGTACCAAATATTAATGAAAAAAATTGCTGTTTGGGAAAATCAAATGTCTACCATATAGTGTTTCGGCTGAAAGCATGACTCTAATCTTGCAAATTTGTGTTAGGTCTCAAGATGGATTAAAAATAAAATACAGTAAGAACTTCAGGCGCAGGTCTCCTATCTTTGGTCATAAGAATCTTTAATTCCATAGCATACTATTGCTGGAAACTGAAACTAAATCCAATTATCTCCTCTCACTCAAATGCATCTCCTTTATTTGTTTAATATGCACCCATCATCTTTTATTAGTACTTGAACAAATTTTCACATAAAGAAAATCCAGCCATTACATGGTTACAAGGAAGATACAGATCATTAAGAATGATGACTTGATGAGTTGCTTTCATCTATTTAGCCACAGATAGTATAAAAGCCGTCCACCATAATTCATGTTGAGAAATATAACCTCACAGCAAGGACAAAAAAACTGGTTTAAGGAATAAGAAGGAAAAAAAAGGTTGAGGTTACATCCTGTGGTTCAGGTTTCAGATTTATTCCAAATGATAGAAATAGAAGCAAATTGGGGAAAAGACATTGTTATTGTTAATAAAAATAGACAGAAGCAAACAATTCTGTAAAAGTTCAATTTCAGGAAAATATTTGAAACAAAGCAAACACATTGGCAATTGATGGTGAAAAGAAACACAGGCTTAATCATCTCTAAATGATCAATAAGAACTAATCAAAATTCAGATATTTCATAAATTTATTCTCTAATGTATTTTACATACTAGACTTCTACTGATCCTAAGAAAGACTTGAACTATGAAATTTATTAGATTAATAATAAATAAGGCTTAAAAGAATGTCTCAACCTCACTTTCCTTCTAAACCATATATGAAAGCCATTTACTCTAAAGAACTAGTTGTAGCTAGTAGAGAGATGACCAAGTAAGAGAGAATCAACGAGCTTACATGGGCATATAAATAAAAGTCAGAAGAGGCCTTGACATAGTGTATCTGGGGACAGGGCTGAAGCCTCGGGGAAATGATAGAAGAAAAACCAACTTAAAATAAAAGGAAGTTTTCAGAAGGATATGAAAAGGCAAACGATCGATATAGCACATGCTAAATGACAAAGTAGTGTTGATAAGCAGCAAAGTGCAAACAGTTACAACAAGGCTATTTTTTTGGTTGTGATCTATACACAACACTACTGTGTATACAAAGAACATTTAGAGACCTATATGTAACAATATACATTATATAATTGTCAGAATAAAAGTTTCCTGCTTATCCAATATTAAACACAACATCATCATTTCAAGAGATCCCTTACATGTTTGGCCATGCCAAAGTCAGCAAGCTTGACTTCACCATTAGGATCTACAAGTATGTTTGCCCCTTAATATCCCTGCCATGTAACTCAGCAACATTACTAAGTTGGAACAACAAATAAATTTTCTGTTGCAATGACATGCACGAGAAAATTATAGCAAAAATGTAGTACCTGTGTACAGTATTCCTCCCATGTAAGTAGGCAAGCCCAGAAAGAATTTGCCTAGCATAACTGCGAATGACAGGTTCCTTAAAGGGGCCATATTCCTGAAGTAACTTATGAATAGATCCTCCAGAGACAAATTCAAGATAGACAGACAGTGTGTCATCAACCTGTGCAGGGAAATTTGGAAACGATCAGATGACTAGTTTCACGCAGTTTACTCAGTATGCAATTCATCATGAGAACTTCTAGGGCAAAGTTTCATTTAGACGCTAGTACACAAATCACAATTTTTATGACATTAAACCTTTAGCTTAGAAGGTAAGAAGCGAAGGCATTCGAAAAACTATGGGATTTTTTTTTTTCCTTTCTGAGTACTTATGGGGTAATGACACGATGAATAGAAGCACAAATTATCCATCTATTCCAATCTAACACAAGGGAAAAGTAGTTACAAAAGCCACAAATTTATCCACGGCAAAAGAAAAATACATAGGGTTGGTGTTTCTACTTTTGATATCCTACTGATTGGATTGAATTTAGATTTTCCAGAATTGCTCATTCCCAGAGGGGAAACAAACATCAAAATCTACCAAAGAGCGCCACATTTGCAACATGAAGCTGCACTTCAGCTATAACTAATCATCTCCTCTTATAAAATATTTAATCTCAATATTCATCGTCGTGGTGGACTAACCAACTTCAGAACCCACAACTCAGATAAACAGCAAACACCATGCTTTTCATAAATACAATGGAAGGTCCTCTTAGGTACTAAGATCTAGCAAACACTTGCTGATTGAATTGCAATCACTGCCTGTATTCAAAAATTATGGACAGGGTTGATACTTTCTATTTCACAGTATCCCCTTTTTCTATCCATTATTGATACCGATTCATGATGCTATTTTCATACTTAATAGCATGGACTATATAAATAATCATTGGATTCAGAAGTACAATAAAGTATCTAAAATTGCAGGGAGAAAAAGGAAAACAAAAAAGGGGAATATTCAGTAGATTCAGAAGTTACCAGTTCACTGCCATAGTACTGCACTATGTTTGGATGTGAGAGCTGACTAAGCAAATATATTTCCTGAGAATGGAGATTGTGCACAAATCAATATCTGTATTCTAAATATTTGCAATTGGAATAATGAAAACAGGTTAGATATATAAGAAAATAAGTGCATTGACATAAATGCAAAAGATTAGAAGATTGCCTGGTTAAGTTGCCTGAGGCATTCTTTTGAATTTGTATCATCAGAGATGACTTTGACCTCTTTAATTGCACACATTTGCCCACTTTCACTGTAGCAAAGGACAACGATTAAAGAGCTCCAGTAAATTTTTAGTGTATGAAAGCAAGGCCAGTTTAAAATATATTGTATTAGCGTGAAAAAGAGATGTTATACATAATTAGTTTCAGTTCTAGACTTGTTTTGTACTTTATAGATGAACATTATTCTCTATAGAAAAACAGATTATTTTACCACTTTGTCTAGAATCCTTCTTTGGTCGATCCGGGGGAGCTTGGAGGCTTGCTCCTTCATTGGAGGTGCATAAACTGCCCCGTAAGAGGCAGGTCTGCATCCTCATAAACTGGTAATTAAGGTTATCAGAGTCTCTCTTTAAATTAGCACTAGGTTTTTGGCATGTGCAAATGCACATGCAAGAAATTTTCTAAATGTTATAAACGTGAATTGATTCTAAGTTTCTAATATGGCCTCTAGGTAAATGATATGGTCATTCTTCAAACTAACATATTTAAATAACTTTTAATAACAATATGCCACTTTCTTTAAGGCAACACATTAAATCAGTACAATGAAAATTTCAATAATTTGATAGAGCTTTAATATTTTTTTTAGAATTTGAGGCCGTCAGATGACCATGAGACCAAATTAAATTGGGAGGGCTTGCATTATATCAGTAGAGATATAAAATTGTGTTGTACATTCAACTTTTGCCATCTATTCATAGTTTACTTTTGCTATGCATTATTGCTGTCAACATTTAGAAGAGCTTTCCTTATATGTTCAGCTTCTTAGCAATTGAAAGTTTGACGAAAAGAAAAGGACAAACGTACCTGTTGAATCCAAGATACACATGGCCAAATGTTCCCCTGCCTAATAACTTGCCCTTTTTCCACTGTGATGGAACAGAACGTGAAGAAGACGAGGAGCCAGGGGAGCTTGGAGGAAGGGGCAGTGGATGAGGCGGACTCTTCAAATCATCTTGTCTTAGTTTCGGAGACCCTGGGCATATGCCGAGTGACCTTGGATGTACAGGGGATGTAGGAAGAGGATGGCCTCGTGTGGAATTTGTCGTATTAAATATGTTCTCTGTGTATGCTTGGCGATGTGTTGAAGCTTCTGGACCAAATAAATAGAACTCCTTTTCGGAGATACTGAGATATCAGGACACCTCGGATGCTCCAACACTGTATTAACCATGAACTGATTCTTGTCTTCTGCCACATGCTGTTGTCTTTGTGAGTCATATGTCATATTTCTGCCCCTCGGCGTGTTAATGGGGTCTGAATATCTAGTATGCCCAACAAAAATGGGGAAAAAGGGAAAAGATAAAATCAAACCGTGTTCACTCCTTTTACATAATTCCGATATTTGTAAAAGACAGTGATGCGCACATTGCAAAGAAGTTAAAAGACATCCAAACAATTAACTACCAGCAAAAGTAATCACTTTAACATTCCCGAAGAGAAGAACAAAAGGAATAACCCCATCAAAAGTATACCAAAGCTAACCAAAGAATGGTGCTTAACTAACTACACCTCCACCATGAACTTCAAATCGGAGGAATATACTCAATTAAAAGGCTAGACCCAAGTAGGAATCAGCACACAACTCAAATTTCAAGCAATTAATCCCAAATAAAAGAACAGCCTTGAATTATGGAAAGGCCCAAAGCAAAGAACTTGGCTACAAAAACATGACTGCAGTTTATCATTCATTGCAATTTAACTTCATACTTCCTATTTTCGGAAATCCTTTTCCCGCACCAATTTCGAAACCTATAAATAAAAATACCAACTTTCCAGAAATTTCCCTAATTTTACAATTAACAGTAAACCCTAATTCCCCAAAATTAATCAATCACACAATATTTCTACTAATAGAAACAAGCAGCTATTCAATTTACCTGTAAAACGTGAGATCTGGGGTATCATCAGACCCGGACGAGCTCACACTGGAAGCGGACGCGGAGGCCGATCCCGGGCCCGGGCCCGGGCCGGCGACGGCGACATCGTGCGGGATCGAGGGCAGCGGCGACGAGACGGGACGAGGGAGCGGGTGGCCGGACGTGAACAGCGGGCGGGGCCCGCCGCCGGACCCGTTGACGGGTGAGAGGTCCCTGGCCGCCTTCCTGGCGAGGACCTCGTCGAAGCTGTTGGCCTTCTCCTTCTTGTTTGATCTCTTCAGCTTCGACTTCGCGTTGCGGGTCGGGTTCGGGCTCTCCTCGTCCTCCGGGTCCGATTTCTTCCGCGGGCTGGAGCTGCAGCTGGCAGCGGAGCCTTCGGGTTTGGGTTTCGATTTGGACCTGCGCGACCACCACGCTGGCATCGTAGCAGAGATCGAATTAGAGAGAGAGAGAGAGAGAGAGTATGCGGGAAGAGAGGGGAAGAAGAGAGGAGAAGAGGGGGGTTTTAGAGAGGGGCGGCTACAGGAGTGGTGGGTGACAGCTCAGCTGACGGCCGGCGAGTGAAGTTGGGGGGCGGGTACGTGTTGTTTATTATTAGAGGCACCGACTTGGGGCTGCACCCAATGGCGGGATAACAGTTAGCGGGGGTGGGGCCCGGTTGGTGTGTGGGGCCCACGAGGTAAAGGCGGGGTGCGGACAGGGGGTGTGACGTGGGCGGCGTATAGAATCTTCCTGGATATTTGTGCGGATTGTTGGTGGTATTGGGTGAATTTTTGATGGGGGTGGAAACGTGGGGGTGTGTAAGGCCGTTGGATCTCATGCCTCTCGGGATTTTTAATGTTTTTTTTTCGGTGGTTTATGTGTTTTTGTATAAATGGATTCTGGCACTCATGTGGGTGTGACTCAAAAGTGACCGTATCAACGCGAAGGCACCACGTGGGCTAATTTGTCACGAAGAGTGCAAATTACTGCCCAACTATTTGTAGATTCAAATAGTTCAGATTTATGGCTCACGGAGACAAAATATTAGTTCCTAAAATGTGTTGTTTATGAAACATGTGCGTAGTACACACTCATGATGCAAATGTGTGTGTGTTTATTGAGGGTAAACGAACACGAATTGCTATAAAAATGCTTAAGAAATTTGGCCCAAATTTTACGAGGCTGAAGAAAAAGCAAAAAAAAAAAAAAAAAAAAAACCACTTTCACTGATGTTGATTTCACTAGAGACTCGAAATGCAACGAAGTTGCTGGAATTTTATGTTTCAACGCAGTGAGGTAAGCGCTATTGTCAAAAATTGGCTTAGGTATTTATTTACATGTTAGCAAGTGATTAGTAGTTTAGATTAGGGAAAATAAGTGATTAGGACGTTGACATTACAGTTAAAAACTAGCAGACAAAAATAAACATTTTGTTTGTAGGTGAAGTAATTAATTTGTTGAGTCCTTGCAGGGGTGAATTTATGTGCTGGTGCATGGAATTGACTCTCACACATTTTGTAGTTCTAGAATGAGTTGAGCTTTTGTGTCATATAAAAAAAAAAGGACTTGGTGGTAGGAAGAGGAATAGAAAAGGGAGACATTGGCTGACTTTTGGAATTAGAGTTTAATTTTGTGTGTAAAAGTGAACAAGTATTCTACATGAAACTGACATGGGGAATAATATGAGATGTTGATGTGTGGGACCAACGAGTCAGTCACTCACTAATGACATGGTAATCACATTCTTGAAGTGCAATTAGTATTAATCTAACATGTGGTGAAAAGGGCCTTAAGAGTTTATTATATAGGCTTCTTCTCTGAGGTTTCTCCTCCTTGTCCTTATTATATAGGCTTCTCCTCTAAGGTTTCTCCTCTTTTTCCTTAATCTAAGCAAGGGATTGAGGTTGTGATACCATATCCTAGATGCTAGGAGGCTAAAGTTTCTTACATGTAACAATAGTAGGAGTGAAGGTGAGATGACTTCCAATTTTCTTTCTCTTTGTATTTTTTCTTTCTAAAGAAAAAGAGTGGAATGGTGAATGATTCTGCGCTACGAAGAACGTGATGGAACAAAATATAAGAACGAGAATAACACAAAATATCCAAATAATAATTAACAGTGAAAAATTCTACAAGTCACAGATCACAGAATGCTCAAAATCATCATCATCGAGTAGTTTTCTGAAGATAGATTGGACCACTAGAGATCTAATATTTTAAAAAACTTTTATATAAATCTCAATGGCAGATACCGACCAGTGACTGCGGGTCACCAAGTTAATAAGATCTACTTGAGTTAAAAAATTTAAGAAAATCTCAAACAAATTTAGAGATGAAATTTGATTGTTAAATGATATAGTGAGCTTATTACATTATCATCTATTGCAATTAGTGATATTCTCCTTTGTAACAGTACAAATCACATACCTTCTTTGGTTCCACCTCAAATAACACTATATGAGTTTGGGAACAATAATAGAGTCAAGTATATATGCACATATTCTCTCTCCCACATAACTTCCAATAATGTAATGTAGGCACATATGCCCTAGTTTCTCTTGGAAAAACATGATCACTCCAAAAACATTAATTGTGCTCTCTCTAAAGATAAACATCCATTGCAAGCTGCCAAGTGCCCACTCTATGTTTGTTTTGCAATGTCTCATCCACTAGCAAAGGTTCATGGAATCTGCCCTCAATTGCTTGCTGCCCTTTCCAGATATGCATGTATCTTTTGGATGTTGATGCAACCAAGGGTTTACATATGGTTTGTATTAAAAGCACATTGCCCTTTTCCTCTTTGTCACCTATTACCAACTACATCACATACAAACTTTTGTGTGCATCATGTAGGGCCCACTTTCATATGTAATAGTGGGGACCAGAGGAAGAAAAAGGCTAAATATCACAAAAAAAATAATGCTTTCTCATTTTTTTTTTTTTTATTTCTTTTGATAGCGAGCTAGCAGTGTACGAAAATTCGCTCACGCTTCAATAAGTTTTTCAATAAAATCTAAAAAACACAAAGTAATTAAGATATGTATAAAATTCATAGCTTTTGTTTTAATCCCAGTCACAAATTATGACCCCCCTGGTGCTTTTTTGTTGATAGAGTTAGATTTATGTTAACTCTTAGGTGGTGCAGCTCCATCATCGAGATTCTTTTAATACAGATATCACCATCAACATCACATTTTCTAATTTCGAGTACCCTTGGAATGCTAGTGGCAGTAATACACTGATAACGTCTTTTTGCAGTGGGCAAGAGATAAACAAAAGGGTACGTCGATGTGCCACGTGTTTCAGTGTTTGGTGTTTTAACTGATCCACGCGATCTACAGTGCGGACGGGGTAAGATTTGTGTGTTCAAATCTCTCGTGCCATTATGTAATTTAAAAAACGACGGCCCATAGCAGCCGGCAACGACAAGGGGAACAACGATGGCGGCGGCGGGATACAAGCACAATAAATCTATTACTCCTCATCTAATGATATTTAATTTACTATGTACATGTCCGCATACGGATAGGTCGTCGGCCAGTAGTTGTCTGACGCGTGTCCAGTTTCCCTCTGGGGCCTATTTTTGAAACTTTTATTTTATTTTAGTTTGTTCAGCTAACATTCCCCTTGTCAGGGGAGTGTCCATGGTCATCTATATGCGAGAAAACGGGTTACCCATTTATTGCTTTCTACAACGTAGTGCCAAAAAATAATGTGCTTGTAATGTGACACATTCATGCTGCTTTCATCCCAGTCACCTAGCCGACACCTAAGTTTCTTGAACTCAAGGATAATGCTTTTATGCCCAAAGTTTTGAGAATATCTGGTACATCTCAATAATATTGATCAGACTCCTGTAGATCCTGTATTTTGATTGGCTGGAGATTGAATAAGAAAACCTTAAATATTTCACTGCAGGGGTTCGTAGAGATGGAGTGAGATTTCCAGAGGATGCGTCAGCAGGACGTAGGAGTGAGGAAGAAGGTGAAGGGAATTCGACGGATCGGATTGGTCAGAAACCTCGCATCGCTTGCAAAGTCGCAGATGCGAACGGATGCAACACGGATACGGGCCTGTTTGATTAAGGGTGGAAGTGAGGAAGTGAGGAATTGAGGAAGTAGTAGTAATTCCCTTTGGAACTTGAGAATTGGTTAGTAAGTTTTCCGGTGTTTGGATGTTGTTGGGAAGTGTAGTTTGGAAAATATTTTGTCTTTTTCGGTGTTTGGATGGTAATGTGAAAGTGGAAGTGAAAAAGTTGACCACAAAATTGACCGTAAAATAATATTAAAATAAAAATTAATTAAGAAAAATAAAAAATAGACTGAGATTTATATAGTCAAAAAATTAACTGTTTTGTGCTAAAATTTATTACAAATGAGATTTATATGACCACAAAATTAACTGTAGCACTCTGGAAGTGAGGAAATCGTGATGTAAAAGAGAAAAGATAAAAGGAAAAGAGGTTTTCTTATTTTCCTTTTCTGGTGTTTGGATAGATAGGGAAGTGAGCAATTATACTTCCCTATTTCCTTACCTCCGCCCACTTCCTTGCAACCAAACAGCCTACGTCGTCAAGACGTCTGGAAGTAAGAAGACTCACTGTTAGAGTTTTTTTTCTTTTCGAATGGATCAATTGTGTATTTTAACACCTTGTTCCCTCATTTTTTAAGATTATTTCGTTAGAGACTTATTAACGAAACGCTGGGGGCTTTCTTAGCTCACAGTCTTTTTCTCAAGAAAAAAAAAAAGGAAAAAGAAAACCTTAAATACTATCTTTTTTTTACTTGTTTATTTTGTGCTAGTAAATCGCTTGTTGTGACACCCAGATACGTAGATGCAGTAGACTGAATTACTTTGTATTTCCATATATAGGGTCTGTTGGTTGTCGTAACTGGCCGTAATTCGTAGTTGTAATTGGTAAAGTCTTTTACAATTGTAAATGAGTTACATGTATGTAAATTTTACGGTGTTTGGTTGGTAATATAAAATTGTAAGGTGGGAAAGTGTATTGTACTTTACGGTGTTTGGTTGTCGTAATGTATAAGTCATAAGTGAAAAAGTTGACCACAAAATTAACTATTTGGTGATTTTAAAAGTTTTAATACTGCAAATAAATATTAAAAAAGTTAAATATTAAAAAAATTTAATATTAATATAAAAAATATTACAAATTTGTATAACCACAAAATTAACTGTAACTGGGCTTTAAGTGAGTGGTAACTGGGTTGCAATTGAGTGTTAGTTGAGTTACGTAAGTCTTTTACGAATTACGATCCAAACAAACGCCGTAATTGTAACTGGGTAGTAAGTCATTTACGAATTACGAAGTTTTACGCGAAACAAACGGCCCCATAGTATCACCCTTGGTTTATAAAGATATCATAATTTACATGAAAAATACCCCACTACTTTTGGTTAAGAAATTTAATAATCGTGTTTCGGACATGGAAGAGATAGAATCGTACTCCAGTAAAATTCACCAGCTATTTCGGGACATCTCTTCTTCACTGGAGCGGGCGCAAAATACGTAAGCAACATTAGAACACTATATTTTTTTTTTTTGGCAAAATACAATTTTTATTCTAAAAAATAACTATGCTCATGGCCCAAAAATCTGTCAAAAATAATTTATTGGTCTCTCGTGAATTTTGTGGATAAACTTATTCCTAAAGAAAAGAGGAAATAACTTTCTTTACAAATCAAAGGATATTAAATTGTTTAGGGACAACTTTACTACAGTGCCAAACAACACCTCATCTTTCCTTTGAATCACCTTTGTTTCTTAATCTAAACCTTGATAATTAGCATGCACCTTAAACTACCACCTTAGTTTGGTGCTGCAAGTTATTTTAATTAATTGTTGAGGCATGCACATCATCAGCCATTATCATTATTCATTAATCATGAGGAGATCGTATATTAATTATTGGTTCTGCCACCAATCTTAGAGGACCATTTTCTACTCTTAATTAGTTTTGGTTCCGCATAATGGAGGCACATAAGACTTTGAGAGTATCTGTTTGGCTGGAAAAATCAACTGATAAAACTGATAATGAGATTCACTTCTCAGGCCTCTTTTTGAGAAAATTTGTTGGGTGGGTTTACGCTGTCATTTTTTTCATCAGTTTTCTCTCATTTTTGGGCCGAAAGAGAAATAAAAAATTCGCTGACGTTTTGATGACATAGTGTTTTTTTTTTTTGTGTTTTGATTTTTCAAACAAATAAAATTTTGTAAAAAATGGAAAAACTGACAGTGAGGCTCACCAAAATCCCACTTTCGGGCCAACCAAACGGCCCTAAGCAAACTTTGGATTTGGTTTATCACAATAATAGAACATAGATATTTATTATGAGATGAAATATTCATGAATTATAGCAAGCGGCTTCTAATCATAGCCATCACTAGATTATAATCTCAAGAGAATAAATTAATGGTAGGTACACAAATCATCATGAACATTTTTTTTAGCAAGGAGTCATGCATGATAATTGGTACACTTTGTTCCAATTATTAAGGTTCAATTAAAAATCAAATCCCTTTGTTCTGCAATCATTACCAATTAGTTTGGGCACCTTGTTTAGAAATAAGGTAGATAAATAAGAAAATGAAACTGATCAACATATTCTTATATAAACGTGCTGTGGCCCGTCTCTAGCTTTTGGATTTTGTTAGAATAGGTTAAATAGAGTAAATAAGTTAAAGATTGATTTCATTTAATGATGGAACCCTAGATCCTCTCTGTGTGTTTTTTTTTAAACAAAAGCTAAAGCTCCTCTCTGTTAAATTAAGAAACTTTTGATAATGGGCCTGTTTGGTTAAGGGTGGAAGTGAGGAAGTAAGGAAGTGAGAAAGTGGTAATAGTTCCCTTTGGAACTTGGGAATTGGTTAGTAAGTTTTCCGGTGTTTGGATGTTGTTGGGAAGTGTGGTTTGGAAAATGTTATGTCTTTTCTAGTGTTTGGATGGTAATGGAAAGTGGAAGTGGAAAAGTTGACCACAAAGTTGATCGCAAAATATTATTAAAATAAAAATTAATTAAGAAAAATAAAAAATTGACTGTAATTAGAATGCAGGTGAGATTTACATGACCAAGAAATTAACAGTTTGATGCTACAACTTATTACAAATGAGATTTACATGACCACAAAATTAACTGTAGCACTCTGGAAGTGAGGAAATGGTTGTGCAAAAGAGAGAAAAAAAAAGAAAAAGGGTTTTCTTATTTTTCTTTTCTGGTGTTTGGATAGATAGGAAAGTGAGCAATTATACTTCCCCATTATCACTTCTTGAAAAATTTTCATACTATCCAAAAAATGTTCTAAGCTCTTGATTTGCGCTCTCCTGACATGTTTAAAAATATTTAGTTCTTTAAGAGATGCTGATAGCTAACGACACATTCGATCTATTTTTTTTGTGTCCCGTTGTTTTTAAAATTCTGACTCTGCCCCTGTTCATTAGAGTACAACAGGCGCTATGACTTTTCAAGAAAATTTGTCGGTGGCTCTCGATCTCATTTTGACCCTAACTCCATCTTCAAGCTTGGAGGAAGCAGACTGGAGCTTATCGAATTAACTAACTAACTAACTAATTAATTACCCCCAGTGTCGGAGGATTAAAAATTAATGATGATGACGTCTTTGTTTAAGATAATTTGACGATGATAACCATGGCATTGCAATTAAAGAGATAACTATGATGGTGACAACTTAGATGAAAAAAAAATATATCTTTTTCCATATTTTAATTAACTCAAGAAATAAAAATACTTACTTTTGTGGAAAATTAACAAACACACGTCATGTTTAACAACCCGCTTTTCTTTTTTTAAGTTTAAAGTTAGTAGGATTTCGTGTACGATGGAACAACTCCAAATCACAATTTGATTCTCGTGAATTTATTTGGATGTTTTTTTTAAACATAATGAACCACGGTTAGCTTTATAATTGTTCTCAACATTTCATCATCAATCAGAAAGTACTCTTTTTTTTTTTAATTAATGAAGATTGGCTTTATATTAGATATAGCACTTGTTACGTGAATTAATGCCTAATTCATCTAACAATTGATGGTTGAGATATTGCCAACCAGTGTGGTGGGTTGCTTTATTCGTCAATCTGTTATTGAATTTCAGTCTTACTCTTGTATTATCCTGAAGTAGATTGCGACACTCATAAATCACATAGGCAACTCTCCATGAAGGTGATGAGTTCTTCCTACAAATCTAGTGAACCAAGTTTTTTGCATCACTAACAATAAGACGGGATGTCTCCCGCAAGTCAACAGCTAGCTTCAGTCTAAGAAGTATTGCATATGCCTCAGCGTACTCGGGTCCGGTGTGGCCACTCTCACAGTAGCGGCCGCGAGTTTCATTCTGCCTTGCGAGTCTATATAGACAACAGTCGCGGAAGAATTGTCCTGCCATGTATTGCCGTCAGTATTAAGCTTCAACATGTTCGGAGGAGACAAAGTCCCAATTTCATTCAGGGTATCACATGCGCATTTCGCCGAGCACTATCCATGCATTAGATTGCCGAATTCGCCGTGATCCTTGTTGCTTCAGCAGAAAATGTGATTTTTTCGAATACTCACTTACATCTATTTTTCCACACTCACCACATAATCACTGATCCATGCTCAAATTTTGCAGTGCTCTATTACATAACATAATAAATACCTTTCATACTTAGGTGCATACAAAAAGTAGATATGTGCGTGCATGACTGACTACAAGTAGTGTTGATCAACGAGGTTGAAAAGTATCACATTTTGGCTAGGACTGAGTTGACCAGGGGTCAACTTCTTCAACCTCTGGACTCGGTCAAATTCAACAAGTCAGGAGAGTTAATTTTGGAACCAAAAAAGTCCATTTGCCTTGAACTGGAGACAACTGTATATGGTGAATATTCATTCAAGTTGGTCTACTTCTTTTATTTCATTTTCTTGTAGCTAGCCAGGTCCACTAATTAAAGCTGGGTCACGTCTAGCTTCTTCAACCACTAATAATAAAGAGACCTCTCTCTTTCTTTGTCATTAAAATATAGGTTTTTTTTTTTTTTCATATCAGCACTTGAAAATTTTTAAATTTTGTATTCACTCCTGAAATCTTCATATTTTCATGTCAACCACCAAATAATCTTATAAGTTTGGACAAAATACCTCATTCTTTAGTTGCTGTCTGTTTTGTTAAAACAACAGAGATAAAAAAAACACTTTTACTCTTAAAATTTGACAAATACCCCACTCTTTCTCTCACTCTCTCTCTCTCTCACTCAGATCGACAAAACTTTTGCTATCGGAACTGCAACAGTTATGACAGCAGCAACATAGTTTTGGCGCCAGCATCAGCTATTGCTGGTGTCAGAATTGGATTTTTACTGAAATGAAAATGAAGAAGAAAGAAGAGGGATGTTCTGGTAACTTTATATTCTATTTTAGAGTTTCAGAAGATAAAAAGAAATATTTTGTTCATCTTTTAGGGGCCGTTTGTTTGGCGTAAAAGTCCGTAATTCGTAAATGACTTACAACCCAGTTACAACTACGACGTTTGTTTGGACCGTAATTCGTAAAAGATTTACACAACCCAATTACCCCTCACTTGCAACCCAATTACCACTCACTTACAGCCCAGTTACAGTTAATTTTATGGTCATGCAAATTTGTATTATTTTTTTATGTTAATATTAAAAAATTTTAATATTTAGCATTTTTAATATTTATTTGCAATATTAAAACTTTTTAAATCACCAAATAGTTAATTTTGTGATCAACTTTTTCACTTACGACTTACACATTACGACAACCAAACACCGTAAAGCACAATACACTTTTCCACTTACAACTTTATATTACCAACCAAACACCATAAAGTTTACATGCATGTAACTCATTTACAAATGTAAAAGACTTTACCAATTACAACTTACGAATTACGGCCAATTACGACAACCAAACAGACCCTAACTTATAAGCGAGAAAAAACTAACGTAAGGGTATTTTATCCAAACATATAAGATTTGGGGGGTCGTTGTGAAAATGTGAAGATTCTAAAGATGAATATGAAATTTAGAAAACTTCCAGGTGTCAATATGAATAAAAACCCTAAATTATATATGTTGCCGTGACGTGGGGGGATCCATATCCTCAAGATTGTGACTGGTAATTTGATTTTGAACTTTGATTAGTTAATGGGCCGTCACTGTATTAGAATAGAGGACTCCCTCATATAATAAATATGAAGGCAGATAGGTAGCAAATTATGAAATGGATGGAGTGTCATGTGGTGTATTTTCATGCACATCTTCTTTGCACTTTTAGCTTATTTTTAGAGGTTGAACCATAATCAATAGGCCAAATACTCTTTAGTCCTCTCTAGAATTATGTGGGTGAGTGCTAAACCTTTTGAACACCGGGTCTCCTACAGAACCCGGCCACTTATTTTCATTCGACGTTTCTGGGATTCATGATTCAATCGACGAATTCGGTTACTCAATCTGTTTTCATTTATGAGAAGACCCAATCAGTCACTTTTTCGGTGCAGATCACGTGACCTATAGCTCGGTCTTTACTTTTTGAGACTTCCTCTGCCCACATCTCTATATGCCCGCAACATTTCCATATGAAGAAAGATGAGGTTGTCATCTGCCATCAATATCACCTAACTTATGTCGATTTTGGCTGACCGATTACATGGAAGACTAAATCCACGTCTTACCTAAGGCTGCGGGCAAGGACTTCACATCCGGATTGAACAACATAGACCGAAGCCAGTAGAGTGGAAAGTTAGCTCCTTCAAGTGGTGACGAGGTTTGTTTGTTTGCATAAAACAACCTGAAGTCCCTAAATTTATTTCTACAGAATTTGAAGTATGTACTTCAAGGATTTTCAGGCATTTAGATGAACACTTCAAGTGTTTGTTTGTCTCGTGAGAAAATTCATTCAGATGTAAAAGCAATCAACACAATATTTAAGAGCCTTGATAAAAATTCATCAAAATAAGAGATACACAAAACATTTATTTCTCTACTTTCACGCATCTTAGGGTTATTATTTCCTCTGAATACAAATTATCGAATTCTTTGAGAGACTCCAGAAATTTTTCCCCCCAAGCATCTAAAAGTGCTCTAATTTTGATTTGGATTGGCTCAAATGTTGTACTGAAGAGATCCTTACCAACTAATGGAGGACAATTCTCGTTGTTTTGCCGAAAGAAATGTCGAGAATCATGATTAAAAATTAATGTTATTAGAATAGTTTCCATCTATTTGCGTAACTTCTGAAAATATAATTATTTATGATTTTTTCCTTGTTAATCGATCCATAGATTAAATTTTAGCCTCTATAAAACTGTGCCATTTGTATTAAAGTTATGTATGAGTCCAACAACAAGTGTCTCCCTTCAATCACTCTCTCAATTGACCAAACTTTTTGTTCATTATTTGCAATAAAACAAAATAAGAAAAACATAAAGAATGCACTAAAATCTTAAGATTTTAGAGTACATCAACACTTGGTTAATTTCTAGTGCATGCTCGAGGATCACACGAGCATTATGATTTGGATTCATGCTGTCATTGAAATTTGCAACTGTATCGCGTTGCTTGGCTCATTCATCACCAAAACTAAGCACAATGACAAAAATGTTGTCATTAAACTAAGTGGTTTTTTAATCACACTTAGTGTACTAAAAGACATAACTTTTGTCGGCCATTAGAGATTCTGTGTTTCTTTCCTTGGTAGCTGCAAGAGGATAGCTAGCCTTTTTGTGAGGTTGGGAATTAAATAGTTTCATCTCTAAAAGTTATGATTAATTACAGTTTATAAAAATTCAGTTAGACTAACTGAATTTTTCTTTACATCTAAAAGACAAAAAAGGAAAATAATAATAATAATTTGGCATAACTCCATTTTGCATCTAACCAGAATATAGAATTAGTGAAACTACAAAACCGATAACTATGACCTAAAAATAAATAGAAAACTTCAAAGCTAAACAAAACCGAGTAACATATTAGCTGTTTCTGACCTAATAACTCCTCATTGTAATCAGCCGGTGAGGTCTGACTCATTGGTAAAAAAAAGTGAGAGTGGATTGTGAGAATCTCATGTTCAAATCTCGGCAACGGGCCTGTGGCCTCTATTCTAAAAAAGAAAACCATCATTTAAATCATGATTTTCTACAAGTAGACTAATAAGTAATCACCCCCAATTGGTATAATGGTATTATCAGTTTTGGCCCATGGGCTGGGGCCTCAGAAGTAGCCTCATACAATCATGGAATCTCACACACTGACAAAAGAAAAATGAAAATGAAAAACAATTTTTTTAAAAAAAAAAACAGAGAGAGGAGAAGGAGTAGAGATAAGAGATTGAGAGTGGACAAACAAAACAGTTGAGAAATAAAATCAGAAGATAGGTGGCCTATGTAACCAAAGACTGCATCCACACAACACATGAACCCCCCACAACCTCACGATCTCATGGACATCCACTTAGAAAATATCAGCATGGTGCTCTTGAACCACAAGCCCTTTCTATCCTCTCTTCACTCCAACTGAGGCCCAATCCCAAATCCAATTGCGAACAAAAACAAACAAAGGAAACAAGAGAGCAAAGAAGAGAGAAATTGGAGTAAAAATGGCTTTTGAAGCTTGTTTCCAAGTGAGCACCATTGCCCCTACAGCCACCCCAACAGCCACCAGGTCGAGTTATTTGCATCCTCGCAAGGAGAAGCTCAGTGTGAGACCAAGGAGATCCTCGGCGCCATCGTTCTCGGCGTCAATGCCCACCTCCTTCCGGTCACTCCAACGTAACGGTCGCGCGAGCAGCCTCGTCTGTGAAGCGAAAAATGCAGTGGATGGAGGTAAGATTTGTTGAAGATGAAGATGAATTCAAATTATGCACACACAACTTGCTAAACAACAAAGGATGAGGATGTAACGGGCCAAATTGGGCACATGAATCTGACCTCGCATGCTGCTTGATGGCATGCAGTTGTGGCTGTGGATGAAGCAAGCTGGGACAACAAGGTCATCGGCAACGAGGCTCCGGTGGTCGTCGAGTTCTGGGCGCCGTGGTGCGGTCCCTGCCGTATGATTGCGCCGGTCGTCGACGAGTTGGCGAAGGAGTATGCTGGGAAGATTGCCTGCTACAAGGTGAACACTGATGACTGCCCCAACATTGCTAGCAAGTATGGGATTCGGAGCATCCCCACTGTGCTCTTCTTCAAGGATGGGAAGAAGAAGGAGAGTGTGATCGGTGCGGTTCCAAAGACCACACTTAGTGCCACAATAGAGAAATATATTTGATTGTGAATTGTACAATGTTGTAGAATATCGTAACATACTTTAAGATTACAGCTGGTAAGTTTTCTTCGCTGAATATCACCTGACTCAGTGATAAAGACGTTGGGATGAATTATATGAATTATCTTGTTATGTAGTTCATCATTTGTTTCTGAGAATTAGATAATATAAAGTTGAAGAAGTTTCTTCTTGTCTAATTCTAAAGCAAAAGAATTTTGTGTTTCTGCTTTTTCGTTCTATTCTCCTATGTTTAAGAGTTTCTGACACGGACATTGTACTATATCAGAAAGACAAGGAAATGTTTTCAATACTCAAATGACACCGTCTTTATAATATTGTGATATTTTTCTAACACTTTCCTAAGCATGAGAAAATAATGTGATATTAGATTTTACTGTTTAAGAAATCAAAAAAAATTAAGAGTTAGGAAAATATATTGAAAACCCATTTATATATAAGAAAAGTAAAAGGTTATTTACAATTGTTTGAAATATAGAACTTTTTAAAAATATTGTAGATATAAATTAAAAAATATATTAAATAAGAATGACATTTCAAATATTTTCTTCGTAAAAAACTTATCTCTTGCAATTTTTTTTTTTAATATAAAATTTCTAAATTAGCTTGAAGAGTTTGCACATATAGACACAAACACGCGCGCGCGCGCACGTACATATAAGCATATGTTTTTCATGTTTTTTGAGACTACATGTCCTGTACTCGTATCACGTGTCGTATCCCACTCCAGTGTCTCGTGTAGCAGCTAGGCTTGACATAATCAAAAAGGGAGACTTCTGATATTCGTTTGCATACCACTGGCACTCACGAAATAGGAACCCAACCCTCATACATGCAAAGCCGGTGTCTAACTATTTGTCTCTTGAATATGTAAGCCGCAGGGAACAAACAAACAAGCTATGCATAGTTTCTTTTGATGATTTCACACACACACACAAAAACAAATAGTTTCTTTCGATTATCATCAAAAAAAACTATGTCTCCTATCTTATCTATATCTTTTCTTTTTCTTTTTCTTTTTCTTTTTCTTTGGAAACGGGATGGAGGTCACCTCAAGCCTATACACACATCCGTCACTAATTACTCAAATTAAATTCCCTAGTTCGACAATTATGAAGATCAAACTTGCAACCTCTCTCTTAAGAGTAAAGGATGTTACCAACGGGCCAACTCACTGTCAATACCCTTATCTATATCTCGGAACACGATCACCAATGATGTAGCATCATCCATCATCAAATCAAATCAAGCTCCCAGTGATCCTCCCGCTACAATGGCCGTCTCCATCATGGAAGAATACAACAACAACAACAACTAAGCCACTTGTCCCAAGTATTTGGGCCAGGCTACATGAGCTAAAAGAGAATTACGCCAGATCGGGCACATGGATCAGCTTTCTCCACTCATTCCTGTCGAGCAATATACTTTCACTGAGGCCTTTAGCCTCTATATTTTGTCGTATTACCTCTATCCATATTTTCTTCGGTCTTCCCCGCGCTTTTTTAACTTGCACTAATTTGATACGTTATAATCGCCGGATTGGTGCATCTGTAGGTCTACGTCGTACATGATCAAACCATCGTAGGAGGTTTTCTCTCATCTTCTCTTCTATAGAGGCTACGCCTATCTTAGTACGAATATCCTCATTTCTCACCTTATCTCTCCTTATGTTATCACACATCCAATGAAGCATATACATCTCTGCTACACTCATCTTCTGAGCATGATATCTTTTTATACCCCAACATTATGTGTCATATTATAAAGCTGGCCTAATAGCAGTCTGATAAAATTTTCCCTTCAACCATAACGGAATATTACGATCACATAAAACTCCTGTTGCGCTCTTCCATTTCAACCAGCCGGCTTGGATTTTATGGTTGACATCACTATTGATCTCCCCATCCTTTTGGATAATAAAACCCAAGTATTTAAAATGATTGCTCATCGGTATTTCTTGACAATCTAATGTCACAATATTATAATCTCAGATTCCCTATTTACTGAATTTACACTCCATATACTCTGTAAAATATTGCGAAATAATTTTTAAACATAATTCCAAAAACTAACCTCTCTCAAAAATTTTTCCAAAAGCCAACCTCTAACATGCATCGACGGAGGGTTCTTTTGCCCCGCCCGAGGTGTGGCCTGCATTGGCAGGAGGATTGGCAACTCCGGGACAAACTATTTTATCTTTTTTTTGGCTTATTTTCTTCGTCATGGGTTAACAACCCGGACGAAAAATTAAATTTTTTTAGTCTTTGTTCGTGGTTGCCATCCCCAAACAATGAGTCTGGTGAAAAAAAAAAAACTAGCAGCAACAGTACAATTGAGCTCCTGCTCCCACGCCACCTCGCCCCAATTCACCCCCACATCCTCCACCACTCTCTGACCACCATGACAACTATTGACTCTGCACCGGCAGAACAGAGGCAATGCTTCTTGAGCTCCAGCCAAATGATAAGGAGGGAGAGGAGTGTTGGGAGTAGATCTAAAAGATGAAGTTTTATAACTCAACCAATTTGGTGTTTGAAGATGACCCGGAGTTGTTGCATAAGATCGACCTATCAGCAATTCTAGACGGTCGCATAATCGCCTAATTATTGCCTTGACGATTTGTCGTCCTACGCAGAGTCATTATCCAGACCAAAATTACTTTGAGAAGTTCCCTCTGCAGATCCCGTAATGCTCGCCCTCAGCGAAGATCAGAGTTTAAGCGTCTAGGCGAGATCAGAGTTTCATCATCGGAGAAGCATCTCAGAGTCACTCCGAGATGTAACTCACTATCACCCGGAGTTTCACTATCAGAGAAGCATCTCGGAGTCACTCCGAGATGTAGCTCGGTATCACTCTGGAGTTGAGATTGAGGCAACTCGAAGTATCAGCTCATCTGAGATGCATAATAGAGAAGCGGTCTCGTCTGAAAGCTTCACAACCAGTGAAACTTAGGGTACACCTCAAGAACAGTTTGGTGGTTTCATAACTTGTAACTCTAGTTTTCTCTATAAAAGGGGATGGACCATCATTAGGGTTAGGTGAGAGTATGCCATTGTAAATAGAGAGAGTTTATGTACTCTATCTGTAATCTGTATTGATGATTTGATTAAGAAGATCTCTCTCCCTTCTGCCCTGAGGACGTAGGTAATTTGTCGAACCTCGTTAAATCTTGTGTTCTCTACTTTTATTTTCTGTACTTTCTTTAGTGATTGCTCTCGGCAACTATCTTGGCATTAGACCGTCGGAGGACGTAACAAGGAGGAGGATGGTTTGGTAAGCAAAGCAATTAGCAGCTATAAGTATGATGAACTTAGCAATATTACATGCTTTTTGTGCATGCTGGGTGAACACACGTGTAAGCAAAGCAATTTGCAGCTAAAAAGTATGATGTACTTGACAATATCTCCTAACAATATTACATGAATTTTGCAAATTACTCCTATACACTAAGGCCTTGGTTACAAGAGTTAGCCTAGTCTTTACCCCTAACACTTGCCAAACATGCATTTGCCAAAGACTATCCAAATGAATGATTGAATGAATGAGCTTTGCGTCATCCTGAGTTAGAATTAATAGAATGGTCTGAATATTACTAAAGGGACTAATTTGATGTAAACTGACTAACTTCATGGACATACAAAAATAACAAGAGGCTAGTACTGAAATACGTCCGATTTAAGGGACTAATACAAGAAAAAACCATGAAAGTAAAGTGAGAACACATTGCATATAACATTAGCGGAGTTTTATTCATCGCATTAGGTTATTTTTTATTTAACCACTGCTGGTCAACAATATTGTTACTATAAAACTATTAAGGATAAAATCACTAGCTAATTATGAAAAATAAAATATATTTCTTTCAATACTTCATAACAATATTAAGAATTATTTCCCAAAAAACATAGTAAGCATTATTTGCTTGAGGGAGGGTGAAGGGTTTGGGGTATCTAAAATTAACTTCTGACACAAAGAAAATTACTTCAACATGCAGCACAAGATTTTGACACATTCAGTTAACAAGAAACTACCGTTTTCTCTTTTCAAAACTAAAAAGAAAAGATCTACAAAGGTTGAGAAACTGCAGACTGGAAGAGTAATAATGCTTGCTACCTGGATGGATGTTGCCGCAAACTTCTTAGTATAAATTCATCTAGTATTTAGTTTGTCTAAATGCCGCGGCAGAGCAGTATACTGAGTATATTTTGTTGCTGCAACCAAGAAAGATGGTTAGATGTACCGGTATTTAATCATATAATGATCTGATCAAACGATAATATTATACATGTCTTGAGCTCATCTACTTCCATAAACCATTGATAGCTATATTCTGTAGCCTGTTCTGGCTTTGTTAACACAGCTTCTCTTTTACAGTGGAAGTGGACATGTTATGATTCTCTCGCTGAGCAAGCTAAGTCCAAACTCATCACCATCAGCAACAGCCTGAGATGAATGAGCCAACAGCAGTGGTTCCAGTCTGCTCAGGTCATCACGACAGAACCTGTCCAGGCGAGAACAAACTCTGCTACAAATAGTCTCTCGAAGTTTATTGCAAACATGCTGTTTCTTCGCGTCTTTCAGAACAGAGATTCTGAGACAGACAGGGAAGTGATGGCATAGTGTTAGCATCTGATCCTTGAACATGACAGCTCGGGAGCTCTAAATCCAGTAACAGGAGCACTGTGATGGATGCCCTGCATTCCACTCTAGCAAAGATGCGACGAATTCATGATCGACTCTGCACTCCCAACATCCACTTAGTAATGCAAGGACACGAATCAGTATCGTCTCCTGACAAAGTCACAAGGAGGCCACAGCATGGCAGTTTTTATTCCACAAGCAACTGAAGCTGTTTGCATCAGAAAGAAGAAGTGAGATCATTGTGAATCACGATGCCCTGTCAAATAATATTCTGTAGCTTTTCAGCACAATCCATGAATCACAATGCCTTTGCTACTTAATGTTCATAGTTCTCCATGGAAGAAGTAAAACAATTACTGAGAAAAATAACTACCCCAAAAGATAATTTGGTAGAGAAGGAACCAAGAACAGAGAATGCCTCAACAGGCTACACACTCAGAGTTTGCAGAAGGGCGCCGAAGAAAATGGCTATTGAAACACATAATATCAACATTAGCCTTACAAACAAGTTAGCACATATGAGGATTAAGGATACAAGGACCCTGCTGTATTTAAGAAGCCGCTATATATGTTTTCATTTTGAGAAATTAGTTCAGAGAGAAGGCCATCAGAAACCAAGTTATGAACTTTCCAACTTGCTTCATTTGTTGTGGGGATCTGAAGGTTAACTATTTCCTCATCTCTGGAGACTTTGGTTTGTGAAACATGCAGTAATGTCATGGCGAGGTTTTCCAATCAAATTGAAGATTATTGAAGTTATTAACCGCTCCAAGGCCACCCAACAGTCGATTTCCCATGTCCTGTTGCTGCTGATGGCTTAATACTGTTGGATCCTGAGACATGTGATGATGATTCAATCCAACTCTCCCATGCATGCTCATTGCATTATTGGCCATTGCTGCTCTTATCCCGCTTGCTGCAGCTGAAGGACTGATTCCACCCATTCCACCAAATCCCATACCACTAAGCCCTGTGCTATGGGCACTACCATTACCATTACCAACCAAGCAGTTTGCCCCATTCAGCGCCGGCATTATTCCATTAATCCCCTTCATCTCATTTCCCAAGTTCCCAACACTACTAAGCTGAGATGACAGCATCAGCTCTTGTAAAATTTGCTGCACAGAACTTTGCGAATCACTTGGGTCAGCTTCTTGAGGTTGTGTTGCCCCATGTTGCATTGTCGCCACATTTGCAGGTGAATTCCCTGAATTCAGGTGAGTGTTGCTATGGGAGATTGGAGGTATGTTGTTATTGGATGAGGACGGTGTTTGTGATGGGAAAGAAGAGGATGGGTTGGGTTGAGGAGGAACAGAATTGGATGAGCTTGCTGATGGGATCTGAACAATGTTTCCCCCGCCGTAAGAGTTATTCGCTGCGCCCATCTGATTCTCTTGCCTGGAATTCATTGAATTTTGGTGGAGGAGCCCAGCAATGGTAACTGCAGATGTCGTTGAGGATGATGGAGCATTCCCGGAGTTATTTACACTAGCAATGCCAATGCTAACAGGAGCATGCTGCGTGCTGGTGGCACGAACAGAACCCTGATCATTATGATTTGAATTCTGGGGAACTGACTGCTGCTCCTCTGGTTGTGGTGTTTGTTGTTGTTGAAGCCCGGATGGAGGAGGCGCTCTTCTAGGGAAGTTGACAAGGCTATCTGAAGAAATACAAAGATAATTTGATTTTTAAATTATATTTGAAAGAAGAATAACCATGTTATGTTAAGAAAACTGCTGAGAAGATTATAATTACATAAATACTAAATATCTAATATAGAAAAAGCATCAAAATAGAGTCATTAACATTTAATCAGGAATTAAGCACCATAGACAAATATCAACTCCATAACAAAGCTATTGCTTATGCTTGTGCAGTATGTTAGGTCAATAACTTGGTGTATAATGTAATGAGCACCCAATCTACATAAATCATTTGTTATTTGATAATCATATTCTATGAATGCTTTGTAGATAATCTAGATGAGCAAAAAATAAGTAAGTTTCATCAATTTGATGAGGAGATTACCTCACCTATCAGGTATAATGAAAATAACATAAAATCACTTAATCTTAAATACTGTATTTCTTATGTGGCCATAACTAGATAAATCATTGTTAGCAGTTAACAAAAAAAAGCTTACCCATAGGTCCTGTCCCTGTTTCTCTGCTATAATCAATCAAATCTTTCATACTATTTACGACCTCCGAGATCTGCAATTCACACTCAAAAGGTCAAAAAGGGACAATAAGAAACTAAGAGAAAAAAAAAATGCACATGTTATTACTTCATTTCTCATGTCAGTTACTTATAGTAAACCTAGTTATAGAACAGGGAGCTAAAAACATTTATACAACAGAGAAATACAAATGATTACATGCCAAAATATTTACACTTGCAAATGTTCAAGTCAACAATAAACTTTTCCACTTGCATCATTTCTAGGATAACATTTAAAAAAAAAAAAAAACCTCTCTTTCGGTAGTAGACCAAGCCCATGAATATCATTGAGACCATCTAGTTGACTACACTACTAACTGTCAGGGAAATCATGGAGTCCACCGTTCTTCATTGCAATAACCCGAGTGCCTTCCATCTGGCAAGGAATCTAGCATTCCTTGCAGGGAGCATATTGAGATCCATGAACCCTTTTCTAGAAATCATGAACTCTTTTCAACAAGTCATTTTAGATCCCATGCCTAACTCATGAGTCTAGCTTTTGATATTTGGATCGAAATCAGGTAGCGCCCAAGTGTGCAGAACCAGACCAACTTGTTCCCAAGAAATTAATGGGGCTGGCAATGGCTTAATTCAATATCTACTGTTGAACAGCTAGCAGATACGATCACCAAACAAGTCAATAGTGCACAAGTTTGGACACTTGCAACATGGAATTGGTTGGTCGGCATGCTCACTGCAGAATGAGAAAACGTTTGGAGTACTAGTTATTATATAGGGAACCCTGAAGTTTTTTGTGAAATGATCATGATGGTTGTTACAGGAGCAGCAAATGATGCACTAAATGAACTTGTTTTCACTCCACTCTTCCCCAATGCTTCTCCTTTGCTTCAAACTAAACATAAGATCTATGAAAAGCTAGAGATTCCAACAAGATCATATAACCATATCAAAAGGATACTTCAATCTTAAAGCCTTGTGTTTCCTAAGAACAGGAATCCAAAAAAAAAAAAAACTATTCATGGTTATAGACCCTCGATCTTCAACCCTGTGGACATCAATTAGTATCAGAGTCTTGATTCTCATATTCTTGTTGCTCATTCCCCCTCTTACATTCTCTGTATTCTACTGAGCTAACAAACATCCACGCGTAGTTTCACAGGAAACATAACCCTGAGTAGTTCAATACAAGAACTTCTGATGACATCTCAGCTTCATCAATCATCTCTTGCCAACCTAAGGCCTTGCTGGATAGGGCTATTCCTGAGGATTTTGGCCCTTGATTTCCTTTCTCTCAACAAAAGCCACCTGTTTTTTCACATTCATAGAGTTGGATGCCAAGGATTGTGCCACTCCTATGGATAAGAAAATTTAAGTCTAAGGTTCTTCTCTTGCTGCTGAGATTTATGCATCACAATAATGTTTTTTTTCTTTGACAGTCAGTAAACAAATCCTAAAGCAAATTTAACAGTAGAGAACATGTTAAATCTTTTGTACTCTTTTTTTTAATGTAAAGTGTCAATATATCCCAATATTTATGTATTACACAAACAATGGAATAATCCATAGAACAAAATTTCAAAATCAATGTCATACAAAATTCAGAATAGATGCCATGAGGTGCGTGGGATATATATATATATATATATATATATATATATATATATATATATATATATATATATATATATATATATATATATATATATATATATATAGTGAAAAATGTTCCTCAGCCGCCAGCTGAGAGAGACTCTCTCAGCTGTCGCTTTAATATTGGTCGCAAACCCACTGCAGCTTGGTCGCAGCCCACTATAACATGGTCGCAGTCCTAAAAAATCATATAATTTTAGTGTAATTAGGACTGCGACCCTAGTAGCAGCCCTCAGGAAAAGTCTGCGACCAAGGTCGCAGTCTTCAGCAGAAGACTGCGACCTTGGTCACAGTCTTCAGAAAAGACTGCGACCATGGCAACCTTCCTCATAAAACCACTGCGACATTGTCACAGTCCTCATATAAAATTGCGACCTTGGTACCAGTAGTCAAAATAGTAGTTAAAATTTAGCCACTTTGCGCCAGCTGACAGAGTCTCTCTCAGCTGGCGGCTGAAGTACAGATTCCTCATATATATATATATATATATATATATATATATATATATATATATATATATATAATAGATGCCATGAGGTGCATGGGGGATATATACGTGTGTGTGTACCTTGGTCACAGTCTTCAGAAAAGACTGCGACCATGGCAACCTTCCTCATAAAACCACTGCGACATTGTCACAGTCCTCATATAAAATTGCGACCTTGGTACCAGTAGTCAAAATAGTGGTTAAAATTTAGCCACTTTGCGCCAGCTGACAGAGTCTCTCTCAGCTGGCGGCTGAAGTACAGATTCCTCATATATATATATATATATATATATATATATATATATATATATATATATATATATATGCCATGAGGTGCATGGGGGATATATACATGTGTGTGTTGGGTTACTGTACCTCAGCCAACAGCTGAGAGAGTTTCTCAGCCGACATGACGTGACTTCAAATTAGCCACAGAAAGTCAAAAATTTAGGCAGTAAAAGGAGACCCTCAACCACTTTTCGTTGCCCAAAGACTAAAATACTCTCAGTTTCACTTTTAACCTGGCTACAACTGTTCCTCTACTATAAAAATTACAGATTTGAAAATTTTGAGTTTTTTCAAACAAAAAAATTACAGATCTTGATTACTAAATTTTAGAAAAATAAATTATTTTAAAAGAATGCAACCATAGTCGCATTAATATTCAAGTTTTTTTTTGAAAGATGTTTTAATCACAATAAAAATCTAAGAAACAGTTTATTTTATTTCATTTTTTTGTTTTCTGAAACTGCAATCGAAATCACAGTTTCTAAAAGAAAAATTTTGGATTTAAATTTTTTAATATCATTTTCACTTTTTAGATTTATTTTTGTTTTACATTGCGACTGTCGCAGTGTTGCAGCCTTTTTTTTATTTTTTAATGAAGGTCGCAGTATTTTTTGACCTTGCTAAGCTAAATAGGATACTGCGACCGTGGTCACAGTCTTATGAAATAAGAGTCGCAGTCAATTGAAGCAGTGACAATAATCTCCTAAGTTAATTAATTAAGATGATTAGAAAACTGCGACTTCGGTAGCAGTCTTATGTAACAGCAATCTCTTTGAGAATGTTTTGTTTGATAACAATGCGACCTTGGTCATAATATTTTTTATTAAGTAATCTAAATAGAATACTGCGATCATGGTCGTATTCTTATGAAACAAGAGACATAGTCAATTGAAGCAGTGAACAAGGTCACAAAAGTTAACTAATTAAGATGGTTAGAAGACTGCGACCGAAGACTGCGACATTGGTCGCAGTCTTATGTAATAGCAGTCTTTTTGAAAAGTTTTGTTTGATAACACTGCGACCTTGGTCGCAGTATTTATAACTTATTTTTCATTTTTACGATCAAGATCGTAGTCTTTTTATTAATAAATTTAATTAGACTGTGACTTGTGAATTTTATCTGACAATTTATTATTATGAATGCAACCAAAGTCACAGTCCTGATCAAAAAGACAGCTTTTAAAATAATTTTTTCCCTGCGGCTTCAGTAGCATATCTGATAGATTGGTTATATATTTATGTGTATTTTATTTTGTCTTTCAGATTTTAAATCGAATAGCCAATATTTCCGATGAAGAAAATTTTTAGATAGGCTTTCTTTTGGAAGAAGAAGAGAAGAATCACGATGAAAATATTGAAGCTGACATCCCGAGGAAACATGAACCTATCAAAATAGCTGCAGGAGATCTACGTCTACAACTAAAAATTAAAATCTAGATCTGATAGCGTGACAGAGAGAGAGAGACATATAAAAGGGGAGAAAAAATAATAATAAAGAATATAAAACTAGTACATCATTCCAAGAAAAGACAAAAGTTAGGGGCTTTTAATAATTTCAATTATTTTCAAAAGCAGGGCATCATTTTAGATTGTCGAATTATGTGGCTCATAATGTGCCACATCACCGCAGGGTGAGAGAGACTCTCAGCTGTCGGCTGATATACATATTTCTCTGTGTGTGTGTAGTGCTTTACACAATAAGGTAGTGAACATAAGTGCATAGAGAAAATAAAAAATTATACACAGAATCCATAGCCAAAATCGGAAACAGTTAAACTGAAAATGAAGCACTCTTAACTTGCAAAAGGAACGGTAATATAGATGGAATGAATAAGAGGGAAATTAGGGGGGGGGGGGGGGAATAGAACACTACCTGAAGGCAGCGAACATATCTTTTTGTGTATCCAAGATCATTTACTAGTGGCACCTCCAATGCTTTAGCTAATTGACGAGCAGATGCCACAAACCTACATAGTGCATTTCATAAGTATATCCACTAGAACCATTCTGATAGACCATAGGCATGAAAGCTGAGACCATAGGCATGAAAGCTGAGACTAAAATTCACATATACAGTAGTAGGCTAGAGCAATCAGCAATCAATATGAGAGAACAAAAAGAATCTACATATTCAGAATACTCTTTCACAGAAATTCTTCATCTACAATGAATTGTTAAACAAGACAAAGAAAGCTGCAAATAGTTCCCATGAACGATGTAGTTCAAACAAGATAGTGAAAATATAATTAAAAGAACAATGACCGAAACTGGCAGCATATCATTGCTCCTTCATATATGGATCACTTATCATCAAAACAGAAATCTTAATGCTAATGCATATATTAGAGCACATCACATTAAGAAACTTGCAATTTGACGTGACAGTCGAATAGTTTGCCAACAAAATGAATTCTTCTCTTCTAGCTAAGCCCTTAAGTTCAATCCAATTGTAATCTATTGCAAGGGTTTTTGTAATCCATCGTGATGGTCCTCTCCCAGTTTTGGGTGGTTGTAAGGACTGAGTTGTAGACTTCTCCAGTGAAATGAAAGGATCACAGTATAACACTATAACTACTGTTGGATTAATAGTGAAAAGGATCAATCATCTTATCTGTGTATCTATCTCTTAGTCATTCCTATTGATCTTCTTTATCCTGCATCTTATTTATATCTTATTATTTCATTGTGCTCACTACTAAATCTTGTTATCTAGTGTATAAACTAGTATTTGTATTACTTTCTGAATCCATAGTCTGCATTCAACCCTCTTCTCACACAACCCTCAACCCTACCCCTCCACCCACCACTTCTTCCTCATAGTTTCCTAAATGGAATAACAAGTAGTGACAGACCAGAGTCCGGGTGTAAGTTTGGGTTTTGAATCTTTTGATTGAGGATTCATAAAGAGGGTGACTGGGGTAATCTATAAAAAAGTTGGATTGGTTGGGGTATTATTATATCAAGTAATGTGAGTTCGCACCAGGTCACCAATTTAATAAAATAGACCCAATTATATTAGGATGAATCGTGTTAGGGCGATGGATATTAGCAGCGGAGGATTTGAGTTACACCATGGCCAAATTCAAATGTGTCTATTATTCTAATATCATATTCTAGCTTATAAAGGTTTCTTGTATTATTATTATTTTTTACGAATATAGATATTCAAACCATAAAAAACTTAAAATTGCAGTTAACAAGATAGTTGAAAATAGAGCTAAACAGGCCAAAATCAAAACTGAAGCCAGCTTGTGTCAATTGACTGCATAACCACACAATGTAGATAGGCCTATGTGCATACATAACTACAAAAAATCAACCGTACACTCCCGGAAAGAAACTATATGGAGCAACTAGAGTGTATTCCTTTTTCCTTTAAATTCAGAAATTAATTCTATAAAATAACAAGCTAAAGTAATAAAAGAAAATTTATCCACAGCAACACAAAGCTAACATGGAAACAAGAAGATAGCTTACGAACTACAAGTATTTGCATATCCTGAGTTGATAAGCCAGATGATGCATTTTGAGAAGCAGCCTGATATTTGTGCAGTACAGCTCCAAGTTGACTAACCTGTAAAGTGTAAAACAGCAAGAACCCATTAACCAGTACTACAATCCAACAAGCTCTCAAGCCAACATTAAAATAATGCAAAAAATTTACCTAAAAACAGATATGCTTACCTACAGAAAAGTTAAAAACTTTTTGCGTACATTAAACCATAACCATTAGCCCCCCTCCCAACTAGTGCAGGCAATATTTATAGGATTGACATCTTACTGTACAAGTGCACATTTACACACAACATAGATGTGTTCTTACATATAATATGTGAGATGGTTTAGGCATGCAATGAAGTCCAACGTGCATGCTGCTTAGGGGTGACAGGACTGGAGTTGAGTAAGCTTCTTGGATTACTGGAAGACCAAGGTAGAAAAAGGGACACTGTACTTGCTAATATAACAGAACCAACGGGGAAAGGATCCATGTACCTTAAAATATGGATGAACATCTTGCTGTTATTTTGGTTCAACATTCTATGAATTAACATTTTACCTGTGGTATTATGAGCCTTCGAGGTATAAGCTCTTCATGACGCCTAGCGCAGAACTCCCAAGAAGCAATCTATGATATGAGAAAATTTGTCCAATCACCCATAGAGATGAGCCATGAATTACAATATCTAGAATTTAATGAATAACAGTATTACTCGTATCTCACCTTCAGATCTGGATTGAAAACAATCCGCAGTTGGCCATCACGTACAACACGCAATTGTTCAAACACACTTTCCTGAATTGCTTTAGCATAGTCCAGCACAATCTGGCCTGACGCATTCGGGTATTCCCGGGGCATATCAACGTATAGAAGCTCCTCCAAAGTACCACTAGCGTATTTGATTTGGCATAGTCTTGGCAAAACCTCAACAGTTGTTTCTGTAAAGTATAAAAAAGAAACTCATAAATTAATAATAAGAAAACCATAAAAAGGGCAGTTTAAGCAAGAGAAATTTTTTTAGATTGAGTAATTTGAGAGAATATGACCACAAAAGGCCAAATTACATGCAGTGAAATAGCCAGTCAACAAAAACATGAATCAAATGGTCATAATGCTAAGGAGTACATACCAAAACCACGGCCAGGCTTCCGGTTGCATATTTCACAATGCCATACATCCTGCAAAGGTGCAAATAGTAACTAGAATTTACATGAAGAAGCATAATGACAAGCAAATAGGAAAAATTGTAGGACCCACCTTTAAATTAAAAAAAAATATAGAAAACTAAATTCTTTAAACTTTAAAAGGACTGCAGTAGCAACACTCGAGAAAACAATATCTCAATCATGTCCCAGCAAGAATGGGACGGGGAAAAAGTAAATCCAGTTATAACCAGATAAAGGCAACTAATAGACATACTGATGTACATTCACACTCATATACCTGTGGGAAAACACCAGTCGTTTGGCGGCCACTTCCATATAGAGAAACACACCATCTCTTCTTGGCATTGGGAGCAAAGTACTCAGTCACAAATTTCCTCCAAAACTCAATATTGTTATCCTGCATTATGGAGTTAAAAGTAAAAAAGAAAGCACAAGCACACAACTCCAAGCTACAACCCCTCTAACCACGCCCTACCAAATGAACACAATTAAAAAGAGAAGGAAATTACATCAGGCCTGTGCTGCTGGTGATACATATAATGTGTCAATCTTCGAGCACACATTCCAGGCTCATGGACTGCTGGTTTCGCTTGCGGAGGTCTAACAGGAAGATTCTGTTGATGGAGCTGCTGCTGCAACTGCGCTCTTTGCTGAGGCAGGGACTTAAGTATCAGCTGTTGTTGTTGCTGCTGCTGATGCTGCTGCTGCAACATTCGTTGCTGCTGCTGCTGCAAGAGATTCATCTGTGCGGCAGCAGCCTGAGAAGACTGCCTAGACAATTGCATGAACTGCTGCTGGTGATGCTGATGCTGTTGTTGCTGCTGCTGCTGCTGAAGATACATGGAAGCATCTGGATGTTGGGGTTCCATTTTCACTGGGCCCAAACTTCTCAAAGACTGCAACTGCTGAGGTTCCAATTTCACCTGACCCATGCCCCTCAGTGCTTGTAATTGTTGCATCGGACCGTTCTGATCAGTGGGACCTGTTTGCTGCTCCAACTTCACCGGGCCAAGATTACCCACATTGCCCATTCCCCCCCTCTGTTGCTGTTGCTGCTGATGCTGGCTCTGCGGAACTTGAAACTGTTGCTGGAAATTTTGCACTGAATCAAGCTGCTGATTTTGTTGGTGATCAGACCCAAGTTGGTTCCCACTAGAATTCTGAAAGTGTTGCCCATGGGCAGCACCAGACGAAGAAGTGAAGGACATGGGATCAGTCTCGGCATTGCCTAACATATCCATTGAACCTCCCAGCACACTCCTTTGTTGAAGATTCATCGACTGGACTGATAGCCCACCATTCCCCGAAGCCAGTCCGCCATTTTGAAATGAGTGATTGAGAAGGGATGAGACGTTAGAGATGTTGGCTAGCAAGCTGTTACTGTTGAATTGGTTCTCGGTGAAACAAGTGAAGAAAAGGGAGGCTGAGACTGGATTGAATTGGTCTGGTTTCCTCCCATTAAGTTAGAATTGGACCGGAGCAGCGAGGCGGGGACCGGTTGGGCCCCACCAATGGGAGTCGGAGGCCCGAGGGCACCATCTTTCTACTAATGCACAAAAGTGGAAGGTTCTATTCAGAGGGGCTCAAAACTGTGGCATCCTAGATCGAAATCAAAGAACCCTTGTACTCAAAATAGCCTCTATTTCTCAACACACTACTAAAATAGAAGATCTTTCACAAAATACACAAAGGAATCACCACCACAGGAGCTAAAAAAGCAATCTTTCCCATCGAAATCCACTTTTTTTGTTCACTCACACGAATCTTTCCACTTGGCGCGCTGAAACCTCAAGTAAAACCTTAAACGACTAAACCAGAATCTACAGACAGCAACATTCAAAAAATACCAGAAAAACAGGCACTGAATCGAACCTACAACCTTAAAACTCGTTCATTTTCCCAATTATGCACACCAATTTCATACAAGACTCCATAAACACCAGAGAAAAGATAAACCCTAACAGGAAACAGAGAGGAATCCGAGAACCAAAGCAAACTTACGTGATTCGAGTCCCTGAGCAATAAAACTCCGGCAGAGCTCTCCCACTCGGTCTTCAAGCTACTCTAGACCTCTCTGGGTTTAGGTTTCCTCAAACTGTGGTTCTGGTCCAAAAACTTGAGAGCTTTCTTGCCTTTTTTGATCTTTTAGTTTGATTTTTTGCTTGCTCTGTGCTCCAGAGATGAGAGAAAGAGATGAGAGGGAGAGAGTATGGTATTGTGTCCTTGCGGACGTCAAAATTCTCTGGGATTTGATAACCCCTCTCTCTCCTCTCTCTCTCTCTCTCTCTCTCTCAAAATGAGTCAATTCATCTTCTTATTTTCTCACATGATGCCCATCCATCATCGCATCATGCCATCGTCCATCCACAGAGGAGAGCGGGAGAGGCACTTAGAATTACGAAAAGCCCGTGCCCCTTATAGTAATTACGAGAACGAGGAATCTCGAGGTGGCTGTTCCCGGGTCCCACCCTCAGTGCTCATTATATTCTCGCGCCCCGCAATTCTCCACGCACCGAGACCCTCCCGCTTCTCCTCTCTTTTGTGGGACCCAGACGACGGATAGCAAATTGAGTTGGAGACGGGGGTCGAAGAAAACGGGTGTCAATTATTTTGCAACGACCGTGTGTTCCGCTCACCGATCAGTGATGTAGTTTCGCCCAGCCTTCCGCCTCCCAGCGTGCAGTTACGAACAGCTGTGCCCCTGAGCCGTAATTCGAGCAGCTCACGGGCGGTGACCTGATCTCACTATGTGCTGAGCTTCACAGTACCGAAACTGTCCTTACAAGATAGAACCAACAGACCCGATTCTCGAACGACCCAAACTTGCACCCAACAAAACAGATGCTGGGCCCACATGCTTCTCCTCCAATAAAGTTCTCATATGGCTCTATCTGAGAAAGAACCGCAGGGGCAGTTTAAGCATTCCGCGAAATTAATTATTGCATGAACGCGTGGCAATCTTTTATTGGCCCAGTCCCGTCCCAGATCCTTTCCTCCCGCGACATTCCAGGATCCTGCCCCGCTTGCTTCACATGACCAAAATATCCTCTCCTCGTAACATCTATTACCGCAAGGGACAATGTATACAAAATTAAATGGAGGGCTAGTATCGTCATTGCCGTCAACGTTATCATTGGCATCTCTCACTCGAGGAACCCTGACCATGCATACACATGACATGCGCATCATCACATGATGATAGCATGGCATGGGAACGGGCCAAATTAGCGGCCCGTTAGCGGGCGGTCGCTTTTCTGTCATAAGCGTGTGAGTCCGCACACCGAGTCAACATATACCGTCGCCCTTAAACAATAGAATATTCTAAAAGGGATCCATCGATTGGACGGTCCATCAGCGGGGTTAAGTCGTTTAGTGTGATGTTGGCTAATCATGGCCGTTGGTTTGGGGGGCAGACAGCTAATAGCGCTGGAATAAAGAGTTGGCAACAACCAACGTAGAGTAGTTAGCGTTTGGCTGTGCCCTGAGATGACGTCTGAACCGATTCCATAACAAACCTTTTGTCTGTATAGGACTCACACAATTACACAATGACAGTGCATTTCATCCTTCTAGAAGCATTATTTGGTCCGTGTGTTTCATGAGCGGGTAATCGCGAGTTAGCGCCACATGTACTCTCAAAATCTTTCTATGTTTTATAGTAATTTTGAAATCTTCATATTTTCAAATCGGTCATTCAAATTTTTTAAATTTTGACAAAATATTTTTTTACTAGTTATGGTTTATTTTTATAATAGTAGAGAAGTAAAAATAATTAATCTGCCTCTCAAATTTGACAAATACTCCCACTTTCTTTTACACTCTCTCACTCATTCAGATCAGCAGTCAGCAGCAACAGTCGCAACACAGTTGCTACTGTGACGAAGAAAGAGGAGGGGGTGCTATTGAAATGAAGAAGAAAGATGATGGAGAATTTTGGTAACTACATCATATTTTTAGAGTTTCAGAATCTAAAAAGGAATATTCGCACGTCTTTTAATTTGTAAACGAAAAAATTAACGAAGTGGAAGTGTGATACTTTATCCAAGCTTATAAAGTTTGAGGGATCGATTTGAAAATATGAAGGTTTCAAAGATTAATATGAAACATAGAAGATTTCGGGGTCAATATTACAATAACCCTTCATGATTACAATGCTTTTAGCTATTATACTACCATTATTGGGGTATGTATATGGCTATGTGAAGCATATGGGTATAACTCGTCCAGTTTTATTTGTATGTCAGAGTTGAATGTAATTTTTGTAATGAATTTATAATTTCTTCAGTCTATCAATTTGAAGGATGCCAACAAACC
Source organism: Agave tequilana (assembly GCA_038442645.1). NCBI lineage: Eukaryota > Viridiplantae > Streptophyta > Magnoliopsida > Asparagales > Asparagaceae > Agave > Agave tequilana. Next base: position 64,800 of record JAVJIF010015069.1, on the reverse strand, counting down.
TCTCAGAATCGCTACATGAAAGACCTCCTAGTTGAGATGATTCCTCGGTTTGAAACAAAGAGAAAGGTCTACCTGTTATTGTTAGTTACCCAGTTAAATCAGAACATTATTTCTTTAATTTTAGCTTAGTTTTATGTGACATGAGCCAGCTATGTGCTACCCTAATGAAGTTGCTTTAGTTCAATAAAATTATAGGCTTGTAACAACTCAGATGTCGGTGAGTCCACATGCAGTCAACTTTTGCATAGTTATTGGTTGACACCATATTGAAAAAGGTGACCTCGAGCAGAATTCTTGTAAGTACAATATTTTTTGCTTCTGAATATTTCTTAGTATTGATAATTAGCCATTTGACTTGCAATACGTAGATACACACATGAGTTCATCAAGTCTGAATAGTGTTGGTCACTGATCTCCTCAACAAGAGAAGATGATGGTACTTAAGTGTAGTTGGGTCCTTAAAATTGTATTAGAAAATCCGAAGCTCAAATTATAGTTTGTTAATAGGTTGAATGCATATTTATCTATGCATAATAGATCCACAAGTAGAAACATGCAAAACTATCTTCCACACTGAGTCAAACTGCAATTGGATAAAGGTTACACTAGTATTTGATTCTGCAAAACAGTAGAAATGGAAGAGGAAATGACCAACTCAGATACAATTACCTTGGCGCCTAATATGTTTCATTTCAGTTCCTCCTGACAAATGAATGCTAGGGTTTTCAGTGCAAGTGAATAGGATGAGAGAATCTGTGCTCATTCATTGCTTAAATTACCTGTCGTAATGCACCTCTAGTTTCGATGCGTATACTGATGTTTTAATGGATGAAATCATCTCAGTTAATTTACACCAGTACGGGAGCTGAAGCTCACTCTTAAAATAGTATTTCTAAAATTTTAAGTAGACTTACCTTGTCACTGTAACACGCTCTACATGCGAAGCCAGTAGCATCTGCAAGTGTTAAGGTTGAATCAGCATCTGTAGTAGGCACAGGAAACGTATTGCCAAAGGAAAAAAAGAAAGCAAGAACCAAAAGAAATTCAACATCAAGAGGTTCCTGCAGCCAGAGATATCACAAATGGCTCAAGGAATTCGGCATTATCTCCGAAAACAAGCCTCGATGCAAGGAAACGAAACAAAATGAAATCTCGTATGGGCCCAAAGCAGTAGTTTGCGTTACCATGAAGCAGGGAAGAAGCTGTTTCCACTACATTATTCATCCTCTTCCCAACACTAACACCACAAAGACTAGCCAACCTAGCAACATTAAATTACCTTATATCACATTCATACAACAAAATAACAATCAAAATAGCTGGAGGAAAAAAAAAAAAAAAATCTAGCTTCGTCCCTCGGCTGTTCTCACAAATGACCTCCGCCACCAGACCTGGAAAGCTTTACTCAGGTTAGGGCATTCGGTTCCCTTCCCACCAAAGCACCGGAACCATTCCACAAATAGTCTCTGCTGCTGTTTCAGGGGAAGGGTAAGGAGAGCCAGACCAAGGCCTTCTTCCAGCATCCTAATGTCCAGGCCCTTTGAACATCTCTGTAACCAACCGAAATCCAACAGCATTGGTCCAAACCATGCCTCTAGGACAGCAAATCTCACATCTCCAGGGCATCTCAGCTTCCCCTTTCCTAGGGCTATGAATACACATGCTGAGATTCGGCTGAGCTCGTAGCGTACCATGGGTGACGCCTTTTGGTGCATCCTAATCAGTTTCTTTTGATTTGCCCACAAGCACACAAAATCTTCCGCCATTTGTCTGTCTATGAGAATCTCCAATAGCCAATTGATGTTTTCAACTTGCTTCGAGACTCGCTCCACCAATGGCTTTGCTTTTCTTCTTGCTGCCCCACAATCTGAAGGAGTGGAATCCAGGGCATCTTCAAAAAGTTCCAGCAGTGAATTTAGACATGAATGGCAAATGCTATACAAGCTCTCCTTGTTGAGTCCAGCAGGGTCTTTCTCATAGACTGAACTCTTAGACAAGAGGCCATTGACCAGAGACTGCAGTTCCTTCCGAGCATTACCGTTAGTCCCATCTGCAATGGACTGTATGAGCTGTACGGCTAGATCCTCTGAGCCGCTTGGCCCTTCCACCTGTAGCCTTGCAAGAATATCTTGGGTCATTGCTTCATCAAATGTACACCTTGCCAACAATTTTTTTAACTTCTCCTCCTCACTCTCGCTCCATGGAACAGCTTCAATATAGTTTAAACAGGATACCACACCTTTGTCAAACATTATTTTAGATGACACCTGAAAGTCAAATATTGAAAGTCAAGTTATAGATAACTAATAAAATAATAATTAAGAAAACAAGTTGCCAAGCAGACTCAATAACCAACCAATGCTACAACCACGCCACCACAACAAAGCCTTTATCCCAAACTTTTGGGATCACTAACAAACTTACTAAAAGAAGTAATGTACTGCATGTATTATCCTCAGGCCAATCATGGAAAACAAGTCCTGACCAATCAAGTTGATGCAAATAATGAAACCAATTAACAATAGTTTTTTTATATCCTATATGTATCCTTTCAATACCAGCTCACATTCTGATATTGGTATGCTATTCTGGCATAAAAGTTCATAAATAACGTGGCCAAAATTTTGGTCAAACCTCAGTGCATGGTTTGTAGTTAATTACAAGCATATCAAGCAAGCCTTATTCCATCGATTTGTTGCCAAAATGAAAAAACAATTCACTATATATCCTCTTTACAATCCCTGTATATCCTCCAAGGGAGGCCCTTCAATCCATGGTTTGAAATATCGCCAATACCAATATGTACAGCTGATCAGTGTTCGAAATATCGGCCGAGTCGTATCCGACTCGGCCCCCTCCGAGTCGTATCGGAGGCCCGAGTCATTCGAAAATCGCCGAGTCGACCCGACTCGGGTCCGAGTCAGACCCGAGTCGGGTCGACTCGGCGCCCGTGACGAAGCGCCTTAAAGGCGCTGAGGGAGAGAGAGAGAGATCAGATCTCTGATCTCTCCCTCTCTCCCCTGCGTCGCCCTCCGCCCCCGCGTCGCCTTCGCCGTCCCCCCGCGTCTCCGTCGCCGTCGCCGTCGCCGGCAGCCGTCGCCGTCTGCAGGTATTTCTCCTCTCCCCTCTCAGTCTCTCTCTCCCCCCCTCTCCCTCTCTGTGCCTCTCTCCCTCTCTTTCTCTGTCTCTCTCTCTCTCTCTCCGTCTCTCTCTCCCCGTCGAACTCTCTCCCTCTCAGTCTCTCTCTCTCCGTCTCTCTGTCTCTCTCTCTGTCTCTCTCTCTGTTGGACTCTCTCTCTCTGTTGGACTCTCTCTCTCTCTCCCTCTGTATCTCTCTCCCTCTGTATCTCTCTATCGGACTCTCCCTCTCCCTCTCAGTCTCTCTCTCCTGTGTCCCTCTCTCTCTCTTTCTCTCTCCCTCTGTATCTCTCTATCGGACTCTCTCCCTCTCCCTCTCAGTTCTCTCTCTCCCGTCGGACTCTCTCCCTCTCAGTCTCTCTCTCTCTCGTCTCTCTCTCTCTCTCTGTTGGACCCTCTCTCTCTCTCCCTCTGTATCTCTCTATCGGACTCTCCCTCTCCCTCTCAGTCACTCTCTCTCCCTCTCTCTCCCTCTCAGTCTCTCCCCCCCTCTCCCTCTCAGTCTCTCTCTCCCCCTCTCCCTTCTCTGTCTCTCTCTCTGTCCCTCTCTCTCTCCCTCTCTCAGTCTCTCTCTCTCTCTCTGTCCCTCTCTCTCCCTCTCTCTCAGTCTCTCTCTCCTCCTCTGTGTGACTGTCTCCCTCTCTCCCCTCTGTCTCAGTCTCTCTCCTCTCTCTCTGTTCCTCTCTCTCTCTCTCCCTCAGTTTAATTTTATACATGAATTTTGATATCTACAATTTTTTATGATTTGTCATGAATTTTTCATAATTTTTTGATGTTTTATGTAGCGTTTTGCGCGTATCGGCCGAGTCCGATCCGAGTCGCCGAGACCGATCCGTCTCGGTGCCGGCCGAGTCGGCGGCCGAGACCGAGACTTTGAACCATGCAGCTGATACGACCAAGTGATACCAACATTGCCCATATGAAACGATTGATAACTGCCGATATAGCCGAATTTGATACCAAATGGTTACAGTCGATACTGATGCCAATACTGAGATTACAAACATTGCTTCTCGCTATATCTCACTAACAAGTCTTCAGGTCTATTCTCATGAGCACTTACCTTCCCATCCTACCCGTTTTTATCCTCCAGTACCATAAATTGGATTACCAACACCTTTCGCGTAAACCAAATAGCAAGCCAAAGTCACACAAATGTAGCCAGCAATGTCTTTCCATACAAAGTCCACATCATCTTATTTGGTTTTCAGCTCGTGTTAAATAAGATGAACTGGTGAAGTTAACTACAAGCCATCTCTCTCCTCCCCTCCCCTCCCTTAAGTTTTATTTCCTACCCAATCCCCAACGTCTACATCCAGCCGAATATGCACGACTTGGCCTCAAATAAATATCATTCCTCTCAACGTCTATATTGGACCTAATTCCTACTGGCTTTAATCCCTGTTATCAATGAACAAGAAATATAATGCGGAGAGCTCTCCTTCACATTTTGTATTTATTGTCCCTCGATTTTTCTTCTTCCGCCCATCCATAATTTTTTTCCTACCATGTTTCTCCTCTTCACTGCTATTCTTATACCAGAGAACCCTGCACAGCTGCTTGCTAGAAAATAAAATCCTACTGCAGAATATAAAGAAAATGTCCAGCCATAAACTCCAAATGAAATTTCTTAATCGAGTTCCTCATTGTATATCTATTAATCTCCTGCTGTGACAGCACTGTCGCGGTCCAATTTTAAATCTTCAATTCCTACTTGAAGTTTTCACAGAACATCAAGCAAATCCCTTCCAATTCATAATCAACTGTCCTACAACGAAATCAATCTTAGAAACTTTTGATTGCATCTAGCACTTGATACTCCCAGATACTCCCTATCATTCTTACTAAATGCCTTAAAAACATTAGCATAAACATTTGGTTGTCTTTTTTATCAAGGTTTGAGATCTTAGCACTGGTCCCAATGGTTAGTGAATTATAGTATTAGTGTTGACACTTTCTGCAGAATCAGCAGTTTCAGATTGCAAAATGCAAATATCAGCCATGGGTATTGGCTTATTAATGTACATGTGCATATATTAAAATGAGTAGCAATAGTTTGACATGATTTTTTTTGAATAATTGATGAAGTTTTGATCAAGTTTTGATTAAATATTGTATAACACAGGTTCCAATGAAATATTGTATAACATAGTAACCGGTGTTAAGTATTTTTTTAAAGTCCATAATATCTAAAGTATGCCTAATATGAGAACATGTGAAGTACTTAAAAGATAACTTTACTAAATTAACACGTAATTTTATTAATTAAAGCATCTTCCATCTAATTAGTTCCTTGATTAAAAAAATAAATTAATTGACACATATTTAGTTAGATAATTCAACCAATTTATTACATTCGCTAGCATATCTAGTTACATGACTTGACTCAACATTCAATTACAACCCAACTAGCTTTTTGGCACAAATGCATGTGAAAATAATTTGTCCTTGCAAAATAGCTGCGCAAGTAAATGGGGGAGAAAATTCTCTAATTTGAGAGGAAACTCTATTTAATATTATTACTAGTTTGAATAATTTCAAATCTTAGGAATGGGAATGAAAAGTTAGTTGAGGAAAATGTTAATAATCTTTCTAAACACTTCTAATTAAAGACTTAATTTGCTTTATCTTTTTCACTTTTCTTGCCTAACTATAGGAGTAGCGCCCCACTTTTTCTAAGAAGGACATGTTCACAACACATTGATGAGAGTCCACACTCCCCTGTTCTCTAGTTAAATAGTTAAGATAACCCAGTAATAAATTAAGTATTGTCAACAAGCAAATAACTTAATGGGTTCCATACACACCCTGTATTTATAACCCAATAAACCGTCAAAAAATTAAGTACCCATGAACAAACACTAACTCAATTAAGTCATTGAACAAATCCAATAACATGCCTAACCCATTTACAAACAACACTCATTAAGTTATGGGTTGCAATCTAACTCATTAACATCCTACACCCATTAAATTATGGGTTTGGCCCCACGACAAGGAAATAAACCCTTTAACAATCCACACCATTATATATACCAGCATACAGAGAAATAAACCCCTACAAAGTATTCATGCTCTATTGACTGAGATATCTTGGTATTCCCAAAATAAACCCCTAAAAAGATATTCATCGCTTTGTTAACTAAGAGATCTTGTTGTTCCCACGATTGCTCCAATCAATCTATGATGTGAAATGTGATACATGTGTAAATCAAAAATCAGTAATAGAACAAAACTTCGCTACGTTTCACCAACTATACGATCTTAGATAGGAAAAATAGTTAAAACTACTACGTAAGCAGATGGGATTTAGAAAACGTGCAAGTGCAGTTGTAACGTTTGTAATCTAAATAAGCTAATGCAACTGGTCGCTAGTGCAACTACCAGCTATGATAGCAAAGCTTGCAAAAACAATGTAAACGATCATCAAACACAAGATAACAAATGCTTGCAATTTTTTGTGGTAGCAGATATAATTGACAAAATAATATAAACAGATATCAATTCACAAATAAAACACCGGGATAAGAAAAAGTACCTACTAAGAATTACAAAGATCTCAGTGACCTGGAGTGGATGTTGATGTGAAGATCTCATCGCCATGAACACAACGGCTCGAAAATCATCTGAAATGGACACTGATTGTGAGAGTTACTAAATTACGACCCGTAGACGAAGAGAGACTGTTAACAGGTTTATTTGATCAGAACTCGTTACTGGTCATGCAGGTCGGGTTACTGTACCATGCGGGTAACTTAAACCTGTTCTCTTTGAGTTGTTTGTAAATGCGGGTTTGGGTTTGGATCTGAACCTAATTAGATATTGTTCTTCTTCTTGTTTCTGATGCAGGCGATGGGCAAGAGCTCATCATCGCGGCAGGCGGAGATTGTAGGCGTGCGGTGAGAGGAAGGCAACACAATTGTTGGGTCTTCGTGCAAGAAAGGGGACATTGCGTGTTCAGGCAGAGGAAGTGGTGGCTGAGTTCAGCCTAGATGTTGGCAGGACTGAGCATGGGCGTGCGAGTTTGCACCAGCGTGGAAACAGCAGGAGAGTTGCCAGATACTTGGGCACAAGACCTTGAGGGTGGAGAGGGTGACGATAATGGATTTGCTGGCTTGTGGAAGAAGAGAGGAAGAGAAAGAGCATAGTCAGAGGGATTCTTGGGTTGATGTGAGGGAGAAAATTAGAGAGAGGGGAAGGGAGAGAAACTAGATTAGGGTTAGGTTTTTTTTTAAATAAGGTAGGATTAAATCCTAATCAAATTTGAGATAACAAAAATCTCACACAAAATATTTTTTTTTTAATTTCTTCATTACTAAATAACTAGAACAAGAGTCTATTTATAGACTTACAAAAATCTCGAAAATTTGAATCTAATCGATGTGGTACTAAACTAAACTATTACAAATAAAATCTCCAACTCCTAATAAAAACCAAAACACAAATAAAAATAAAAATACATAATGAAAACTTCAACTGCTTCATAGCAAACTGGCATTGCGTCCATCAACTTCTTCAGCCCTGGACATCCATATCAATCTCCTCTCTAAATCTCTCATCAATTGAGAGACCTTGCCAATCTCCCCGTGGAACTTGTTGAACTCCTTTGTTTGGAAGCTCGCGGATCGAACAATCACTTCAATTGCCACCAAAGTTCTAGGTCTTCCCTCCCTCTACTTGAAATTTGCACTGCCTTCACCTTTTTTTTTTTTTCAAGGCTATAGTAATGTAACTCTTACTATAATCTTTATCTCCCTCAAATTTTCCCTTAATTCCCCCCCTTCTATTTCTTCATTGCAGATCTCCCTTCTCGAATTGAGATTCTTTTCCTTTTTTCTTTTACAGTTTTCCCCAAATCTTGTATTTGGTTTGGACTGGTGTTAAGCGGTTTTGGTTGATATTCGTTAAAAATAACCCAAACCACAAAAAAATTTTAGTCGGTATTTACTCTGAATATGCATACCCAATTACATGGGGGTTGTTAAATATCACTTAACTCAAAAATGATATGAAAAAGGCCAGTATGTATTGGCATCGGCCGAACTTTAAATCCTTGCCTCATTTTTTTTTACCTGGCAATGATCTAGCAATATCCATTCAAGTCAATAAGAACCATGTATACATTTCTACTCTCTTATAGATGTTAAGTCATATATACACTTTAAGATTGTTGAAAGCTAAGCACACCTATCACCTACAAAGTTGTCACTAATAGTTGTAAGCTAGATGCCTTAATTTGATCCTAAAGTTTTGTTGAAGACTAATAAAGTTGAGTTGGATGCCACGGCATTCCACACCCACAGGAGCAATAATTGGAAGATACACGGGTTAGCCATTTCAGATTGTCTCATGTGTGTTGCTTGTGTCTTTTAGACTTGTCTTTCATACTTTTGAGGAAGAAGTAAAACATGTTAAAATCTGAACCTTAAAAAGTTTAATTTGGCCCAAAATCATAGTGGCTAAAAAACATATAACCTCATTTACATTTTTTTTTTTTTTTACTTTTTCTAGGATACCATCAAAGTCATCTCCCTTTCATAAAACCAAACAACTACATACCAATGACACAAAAAATAGACATCTCCCCCTTGAGTATCAGTCTCCATAAATTGAACAGGAACCCCACAGCAGTGTATCATCTTCCAAAGAAATCACTAGCCAAATTATTGTCAGAATTTTCAAGTAATGTTAGTTACGTAATGCACATTGTCTATTTCTCACTTGGATCCTTGCAAACTCATGCAAAATTCACAAACAAAACAATTAAAAAGAAAGAACAATACAAAAAAATCCTCACCTCGAGCACATCGATCGATCTCGAGACCCCAGCCTTCATCAACCACCGCATGAATCCTTGTCATACATCATCTCGATCGTCTCCCGAAACGCCCTCAAATCCTCCAACCCGTCCACCTCAATCTCACCCTTCTTCCTCGAACCCATCAGCAACATCCTAAAGTACTCGCTGCTCTCGCACAAAACCCTATAATCCAGCTCAAGAACCAACACACTCCCGTCCTTCCCTTCAATGTCAACCTCAAATCCAAAGATCCATCCCCTCCCCTCGCCGCCGCCGGCTCCCTCTCCTCCAGCGGCGGATCTATCGCCTCGCTGACGGATTCAACAACAGCGATCGCGGGATCGGCGGCGGCCTCCGGCAGCGGAGCGAGCGGCGGATCGGAGTCGATCGGCGAGACGCGGCCGGCGAGAGGATCCGGCGGGGATCGATGATCCCGAGGCCAAGCTTGCTGCTGGGGGACGGCGAGCTGTGGAAGGAGCCAATGTAAGAGCACTTCTGAGGGGGTTTTGTCGAATTCGTGATCGACGACCGGACGTCGGGGCTCGACGGCGGGTCGGTGAAGGAGCAGCACCAGGTGGAGCGGAATGAGGCGGGTTTCCGGCGAGAAACGGTGGCGGAGGAGGAGGAGGAGCGGCGGTAGGGGGCGGCGGCGAGGTCGGCCATCGGAGAGAGAGAGAGAGAGAGAGAGATTGTGCTCGGGCTAGGGTTAGGGTTAGGGTCTCTTACGTCGCATGGGGGAGATCGGAGGGGCGATGGCGTCGATTTGCTTCGGTTTTGGGGACGGAGGGGGTTCGGATTCTTGCTTGGAAGTTTGGCTCTTTCTCTGTCTCCTCTCTCTCCCCCCCTTTTTTTTCCTTTATCGTTCTTTAGATTTAGAGAGAGAAAAGTTTTGGAGACAGAGAAAGAGCAAAGGTGTGTGGTGTTAATAATTGAGTTCACAGAGGAGAATGAGGGAATTGTTGGAGTCGGGCGCGCGCGGCAAAGGGCTCAAGGAATCGCGTTTCCCGGAGCTGGGCTAATTTTTCACTCGAGTCCCTCAAAACATCGACTTATTTCTGTAAGAGTCTTTTGTTGGTTATTTGAAGCATGGGCCGTTTGTTCGCGTAAAAGTTCGTAAATCGTAAATGACTTACAACCCAGTTACAACTACGGCGTTTGTTTGGACCGTAATTCGTAAAAAGCTTACACAATCCAATTATCACTCACTTGCAACTCAATTACCACTCAGTTACAGCCCAGTTACATTTATTTTTGTAGTCATGCAAATTTGTATTATTTTTTTATGTTAATATTATTTTTTTTAATATTTAGCATTTTTAATATTTATTTGCAATATTAAAACTTTTTAAATCACCATATAGTTAATTTTGTGATCAACTTTTTCACTTACGACTTACACATTCCGACAACCAAACATCGTAAAACACAATACACTTTTCTACTTACAACTTTATATTACCAACCAAATACCATAAAGCTTATATGCATGTAACTCATTTACAACTGTAAAAGACTTTACTAATTACCACTTACGGATTACGACCAGTTAGGGCAACCAAACAGGGATCTCATCTCTCTTGTCAGCTCACGACAAGAAATTAAGGATATCTCCTCTAATCTAACGTCCTTGAAGTATCCGAACAAGGGCATCGTAATTTCATATGTTGCACGCCTTGTCAATGCAACCATCATTTCAGAAGTCATTTTGATTAGTACGCATGGGTCCTCGATGAGGCCAATCACTCATCGTTGTTAAGAGATCAAGGATTCAAATTTGTCATTAAGTCCTGAGCCGGACCATCGATAACTATATATTCTTAAATTTATTATGCATTTGAACTCAAATTTTAGTGATTAGTTATAATTCTAAGACAGTATAATTTATGCTATAAACCATTTCATAATATTCAATATCTAATATAAACTCTTTTTCTTTATTTTTAAAGCGAGCCTGACTGTTCATAACTGTAGTTGTTTTCCCTAAATTCAGTAACTATTAAGCTTGTAAGTAACATAATTAACATTTCACATATTCACCGGTCAATCTGGCAATATGAAAGAGACACAAATACTTTTGACTGCAAGGGTGTATCTGCAAATACCTTGGGAAGCGCGTTTCTCTACCCCCATCCACAATCTAGCAAAGCCTAACCGATTCCCTTTGCTGCCTGACTACGGCCTCTGCAGAAATAGACAGCACCATATGCACGTGGGGCCCACTGCCAACGGGATATACATATTTTTGCCGTTTCCAACGGGCAGAAAAAAAGGAGGAAACTTTAAAGAAAGATGGTTGGATGAATCTGAACCGTCCATCAGTCAAATTTAGAGCGGGATCTCCGTGCCCGAGATAACTGATTCATGCAAATATTGATTTGATGCATTGAAGTCAGGAAGGGGGGCAGACTGTGCTTTGCTTGTTTAATGGCCCTTGTGGAGCGGGGACTTCGCTCAAGCTGTTGCGGCAAAAAATACACCTGAATTCCTGGGGACCCGGACACTTCACCCTCTCAGTTTCTTGTGGGGTCCACTTCAGATGTGGTCTCGGTCTCAGCTGGGTGTGGCACACAACTAGATTGGAGACTTTTTCTTCTCCTTTCTTTTTTCTTTTTCTTTTTCTTTTTCTTTTTTTTTCCTTTTTCTATGGGAAAGTTAGGAGGGGTTCGGGTTCGGGTTCGGGTTAGAGTTTTTTTCCTGTATATAATGGCCATGAAGACTTTTAAATTAAAATGTGCGCTTTAAGTTTACATAAAGGTCACGATGACTCTTAAACACCAGTAAAATGTACATGAAGAAGAGGATCAACATAGAATTTGCGAATTTGTTCTCTCATATTTAAAATGCCTGAAAGCAAACACGAAACACGAGAGATTTTCATTACAGAGTATCAGGAATTCATTTGTTACTAATTGTTTTATTTTTTTGATTTGGAGTTCTTTCTTGTGTCATTATAATTAGTAGAAGGAGACAATTTGATCACTTGCTAATTCTTTATCTTGCTCGGAGGATATCTAATAATTTTTTTTGTGGCTCTCTTATGGTGGATTCATGCTTATCTATATTGTCAGCGTTAATGTATCTTTGAGATTTCTTTTTAATAAAAAAAAAACTCGAATTTTTTTTTCATTTATATTTTTCTAAAAAAGTAATAGAAGCGGGGGTAACAAAAGAAAAATGAGAAGATGAGTCGCCGCATAATTCGTGTCCTCTGCAACTTGGCACAATCATGGCATGGTTTTATACGTCTTGGGACCATTCCTCACTTTTGGTTCTTAAGGACCCTCTCCTGGCACGAAGAATGACTGCCATTGATCCCGAAAACTTTGCTCCCATCATGTTAGGTTCTTTCTCTCGTGCCAATTCATGGGGTATGGCCATCAAGAAATAAAATCAAAGGCCCCAGCTGACCTTATATATTTTTTCCCCATAAGCTAATTAACTCAACAGTCGATAAGATTCATAGCCAATTTTCAGAGAGTAAATTCGGAGTCTGATCGGGACCACGTCAGGAGAAAATAAATATCCATATTACGGAGTTTGAATCGGTGACTCGTGAAGACCTTGTGCTCTAACTTACTCGGGGCAACCAGTTGAACTAACCACACAAGAGACAACTGACCTTTATTGTGGTCTATAACAACAACAACAACAACAACAACATGTGTTGTTGTCTCCAAATTGGCACATTGGATCCTCAAATTGCGTCCATAACATTCAACAAATAAACCGTCCCATCCTGCCTCGCTTGGATTAATTGGGGAAACAATTGGTTGGGTTCAAAAAGAGGATGGGGATTTGAATCCTCTGGATCTTCTGTGTGTTATGCTGCATGGAGAGTCTGCTTTCTTAATCATAACTGTCCCCTGCTCTATAGATGGTGGAGATTTATTTTAGATGGAGAAGACATTAAATCTATGGATGAATTGTGTGCGGTCTTTTCTCTTATTTCCCAAGAAAAAATGCAATAATTCATGAAGTACTGGATAATTATGCCTAAAAGAAACAAGAGTGCAATCCATGATTGGCGTGTGCTTCGCTCAATGATAATCCTAAAAAGATAACATCCTCAAGCTTTTCGACATGTAACTTTAGTCCTGAAAAAAAAGGTAAATTGCTAAAAAAAAAACCTCATATACGATTGTTAACAAACCTAAAAATTGGGAATTTAAGATAGATGACTTAGTTAATTAGCTCTCTCTACTCAAATTATGAGAATAACCAAAAAATACATTTTCCGATTAAGATGTTATCTAGAAATCTTACAAAATCCCAAATTATATTATCCTCTCTTTTTTCAAACTTAAAACCTGTTTTTATAAATATTTCTAATTTTCCCCCAATAAAATGAAGGTTCTAATCCAATCAAATATGGATATGAAGTTATAAAAAAATAATTACAATTTTTTTACTGAATATTAGTTTTGGGTTGTACATGTTTTTGTGAGTCATCCTCTTAGAAAGCTTAAAAAGGAAGAAAATAATACAATTGCACATTTTTTTAGAACAACCCCCAAACAGAAGAAGATAAAAATAAAAAATCAGAATCTTGTTACGTTCCTCTTGCTCCTCATCCACTAAAATCAGCAGAAAATCAATGTATATGTTTTAATATCGAATTCAACATAAAATATACATGTATAATCTTAAATACCACATGGTTGCTATCAAATCAAAGACGAAGCAAAGAGATTTTTTCTGTCAATTCTTAAATAGCGCGTGTGTATCCTTATATAAGCAAATGTGCGTTCTCTGTTAAATTCTTCAAGTAACACAAAAGTGTTTTTTTTGCTGAATTTGATACAACAGAAGAGTTTTCTAAATTGATTTCAACATAACAGGCGAATTTTTTTTCTTTGGATAATTACAGAACATGAGAAATTTTTTGTACAGGGGTTTTTCTGTGATTTACCAATTTGTTCGAGAAACTTGTACATCTTTTAATATCATCACCAACTATCCTCATCTATCTACGTATCTAAAGCCTAATTTGCCAAATCTCACCAAAATAAATAAAGAGCCAACCACGCATTAATCCTTTCAACGTGGAATTAATTATGTCATTGGCACCACTAAAGTCCAATCAATCACAAAGAAAAAAAAACAGTGAATTTTTTGAGAGAACTGTGATTAGTTTTTTTTTTTTTTTTTTCCGCTCACAATGTCGGCCTTGAAATAATCTCACCCTAATCCCCACCATTTGCTCACATAATAGCTCGACTTTGCTTAGTTGTACGTGTTAATCTCACATTAAAGGTGGACCAATAACCTTGGTTATTTGTTGGATTCCTAATTAAGGTTAACTGATATTAAGGGTGCCCACATTAAAGTCACATTTATATAGTTTATATAATCTTTTGAGATATAAGGGTACCATGATGGATGGTATTATTTCAAGGGTTTATTTGCAAATGTGCGACCCACTTTTCTCCTCCTGCAAAGAATTACAATCTCTTCTCTCATAATTTTTGAGAACCCATCAGTAAAAGAAAAACTAAGAGTTTTGTGCAAGGAAAAGGAGATAGAGAAAAGAGGTTATTTGCATTAGGGTTTGCAGGATCAAAAGGAAGGAATCAAGGTCTTCTTCAACCTTCATCTAATCTTCTCCAATGGCTTCAGGTATGGGGATTTAATGTATATGTATATTAATCACGTATTCAATTCTTGAGATGATATTGATTCTTAATTCATGGCTGTTAATCCGCATAATAGTTGCTTTTATTTCTTACATTTGGTATCAGAGCCGTGTTAAGAGTCAATACATCTTGGATTAAAGATTATGGTAAATTAGGGTTTTGATTAATGTTTCATAAAATCAAATTTTTTGATCTTTTAATTGTGGAATTAATAGAGGATTACATAACCCTAATATCATGTTCATACTCCTCTAATTATGCAATTAATAGGGATCAAAATTTAGGATTAAGAAACCCTAATTTTTCCTAATTTTTGATTAAGTCATCGGAACAGGAACTGCCATTTGATAACTGTTTCGTCGACTATTAGTCGACTAATCATATGTTATAGTCGACTAATTTATTTTCCCGAAAGTTGAGAACTCTCTGTTTCTAACAGGAGTCGACTTATATTTTTGATTAGTCGACTAGTAAAGTGTATAGTCGACTAACCATTTTGCCAAGTCGACTAATATTTAACCGAGAGTTTGCCTTCCAACAGGAGTCGACTAATAATATGTGTAGTCGACTGATAAAATTTGTAGTCGACTAATTATATGGTATAGTCGACTAACTTTTCCTTGCCCTAGTCGACTAGACCTAAATGTGTAGTCGACTTGACTTGACTCAAGTCGACTAGTCTTTCCTTATAGTCGACTTGACTTGACCCAAGTCGATTAGTCTTTCCTTGTAGTCGACTAATGGTTGTTTATAATCAATCATTAAAGTATGTTACACATTTAAGTTATTGTGTTAATATTGATTGATGTTGGTCAAGTAATAGAATTGAAGTATTATGGCATTTCTCAAATAAAAGATTAGAGAATATTATTGGTTAGTTTTTGTATTCATAAGGCTTATTGATTTAGTAGTTGCCAAAGTGACTTATGTTAGTAAACCTTACGAATATACAACTACATAAAAGACTTGTCAATGGAAGTGACATTAAAGACAATAATACTCTCGATGGCGGTTCTAGTTAGGAGATTGGGACTGGCCCAAAGGAAAGTCTCTTTCAAATAATTATGAACCGGGGTAGGGTAGTGTAATTTATGTAACTTAGTGGTGTGGAATTGGATACCCAAAGATAACATGACTTACTATCTAAGTGACATAAATTATATTAGACCTACGTAGGTGATAAAAGTTCTCACCTAAAGAGTGAACACTAGATATGCTTAGGTTTCGCCCAAAGGAGAAATCAAAGTGATATCAATAGTTCATCTTAATTAAATTTAAGGTTATTGTATTGATTCGTGGCCTAATGTGAGCAATGTCCTATTATGTTTCAGTGAACGTCCCTACTTCCCTTCACACTCATGCCACTAGCATTTCAGCCCTGGATGGTACAAATTTCTCTGAGTGGTTTGAGCATGTACAGTTTACACTGGGTGTCCTGGACCTAGACATGGCCCTTTTGGTAGAGAAACCTGATGAAGTGACTGTTGAAAGTACAGCAGAGCAGGTTAGCCATGCCAAAGCTTGGAAAAGGTCGAATAGACTCAGTCTCATGTTCATACAGATGACCATAGCCAATAACATCAAGACTTCCCTCCCACATACTACTAGTGCATCTGAACTTTTATCTGCTGTAAAAGACCGATTTAAGTCTGCAGATAAGTCATTAGCTGGCACCCTTATGGCTGAACTTACCACCATGAAATATGATGGTAATAGAGGAGTTCAACAACACATTCTTAATATGACTGATAAGGCTGCTAAGTTAGGATCACTGGGTATGAAAGTGAATGAATCCTTCTTGGTACAGTTCATCCTTAACTCACTTCCTCCTCAGTTTGGGCCATTCAAGATTCACTACAACACTCATAAAGATAAGTGGAATTTGAATGAGCTAACTGGTATGTGTGTACAAGAGGAAGTGAGACTGAGGCAAAAAGAGCATCACTCAGTATTGGCAGTAACTCAAGGAGGTATCCATAAGAAACGTAAATATGGAAGAGGTAAGAGATTTCCATCAAAGAAAGGGCATGACCATGGGGAAAGTAGCCAAGGTCATGGAAAGGTCTTCACTGTCAAGTGCTACTTCTGTGGCAGAAAGGGACATGTGAAGAAGGACTGCAACAAGAGGAAAGCTTGGTTCGAAAAGAAAGGTATAAATCTTTCTTTTGTATGTTATGAATCAAATCTTGCTGAAGTACCTTCTAATACTTGGTGGATTGACTCTGGAGCCACAACTCACATAACTAATTCAATGCAGGGATTCCTTACAACCCGGAAACCGAAGGAAAGTGAGAGATTCGTCTTTATGGGGAACCGTCTCAAAGTGGAGGTCGAATATGTTGGTACTTATCGACTACTCTTGGAGACGGGACATCAGATGGATCTTGAAGATACTTTTTATGTACCTTCGATTTCTAGGAACTTAATGTCAATATCCAAATTAGATGTTTTTGGATATTCTGTTTTATTCAGTTGTGGAAAACTCAGTTTAATGTATAATTCAATTCCGGTTGGACATGAAATTTTATGTGATGGTTTATATAAAATTTCATTGAATGATGAGTTTGCACAATCTTTATTATCTCTGCATTCGAATGTTGGTATTAAACGTGGCTTAATAAATGAAAAATCCTCTATCTTGTGGCATAGGAGACTGGGGCATATCTCCAGGGATAGAATAATAAGATTAGTGAAGAATGGAATTTTGGATAACCTAGACTTCACTGATTTTGATGTGTGTGTGGATTGCATAAAAGGAAAGCAAACCAAACACACTAAGAAAGGTGCCACAAGAAGTAAAGAACTCCTTGAAATAATTCATACAGATATTTGCGGACCACTCTCAATTCCATGTTTTACGGGAGAGAGATATTTCATTACCTTTATAGATGATCTGTCACGTTATAGTTGTGTGTATCTAATTAATGAAAAATCTCAGGCTGTTGACATCCTTGAGGTGTTCATTACAGAAGTCGAGAGACAATTAGATAGAAAGGTTAAAATCATAAGATCAGATCGAGGTGGTGAATTTTATGGTAGATATGATGAGTCAGGACAACATCCTGGCCCATTTGCCAAATTTCTAGAAAAGCGTGGTATTTGTGCTCAATACACAATGCCAGGTACGCCTCAGCAGAATGGTGTTGCTGAAAGGCAAAACCGAACACTTATGGATATGGTTAGGAGCATGATGAGCTTCTCTAATGTACCTAATTCATTGTGGAATGAAGCCTTAAAGACTGCTATGTATATCTTGAACAGGGTTCCTAGTAAGGCAGTCCCAACAACTCCTTTCGAGTTGTGGACTGGTAGGAAACCTAGTTTAAGACATTTACATGTTTGGGTTGTCCAGCAGAGGCTAGAATATATAATCCACAAGAAAAGAAATTAGACTTAAAAACAATATCTGGGTATTTCATTGGTTATCCAGATAAGTCTAATGGATACAAATTTTATTGCCCTAACCATAGTACAAGAATAGTTGAAACTGGTAATGCCAGATTCCTGGAGAATGGTGAATTTAGTGGGAGTGATGAACCAAGAAAGGTAGATCTTGAAGTAGTAAGGGTAAATATCCCAATTACCTTTCCTTCAAGAGAAATTGTTGTCCCTCAGCTTGATCATCAAGTTGAGATACCAGAACAACATATTGATATTGGTTCACCACTCCATGAGGATATCGCCATTGAAAATATTGTAGAACCACCACAACCGGCAGCTTTGAGAAGATCTCAAAGGGAAAGAAGATCTGCCATTTCAGATGATTATGTGGTGTATCTACAGGAATCTGATTATGATATTGGGATAAATAAAGATCCAGTTTCATTTTCACAAGCCATAGAATGCAATGATTCTAGTAAATGGATTGATGCTATGAATGATGAGTTGAAATCTATGGACCAAAACCAAGTCTGGGATCTCGTTGAATTGCCTGATAACTGTAAGAAAGTCGGGTGTAAATGGGTCTTTAAGACCAAGCGCGACTCTAAAGGCAATATCGAACGATATAAGGCCAGACTTGTGGATAAAGGTTTCACTCAGAAGGAAGGCATTGATTATAGAGAAACCTTCTCTCCAGTATCAAAGAAGGACTCTCTTAGAATCATTATGGCACTTGTAGCTCATTATGATTTGGAGTTACATCAAATGGATGTGAAAACTGCTTTTCTGAATGGAGATTTGGATGAGGTAATTTACATGGAGCAACCTGAAGGGTTCGCAAATGAAGGTAAAGAACACTTGGCTTGCAAATTAAAGAAATCCATATACGGACTTAAACAAGCTTCCAGGCAATGGTATATAAAGTTTAATGATACCATTACATCTTTTGGATTTACAGAAAACACTGTTGATCAGTGTATATATCTAAAGATCAGTGGGAGCAAGTTTATATTTTTGGTTCTGTATGTGGATGATATCTTGTTAGCCAGTAGTGATATTGGTCTGCTGTATGAAACTAAAAGCTATCTTACCAAGAACTTTCAGATGGTTGATATGGGTGAGACAGCTTATGCCATTGGCATAGAGATCTTCATGGATAGATCTCGAGGGTTGCTAGGACTGTCTCAGAAAGGTTATATCAACCGAGTCTTGGAAAGATTTCATATGGAAATGTGTTCAGTCAGTCCTGCACCCATTCAGAAGGGTGACAAATTAAGTGGGAGCCAGTGTCCCAGAAATGACTTAGAAAAGGGTCAAATGCAGAAAGTTCCATATGCATCAGCTATTGGGAGCTTGATGTATGCAAGCACTTGTACCAGGCCAGATATCAGTTTTGCAGTTGGGATGTTAGGAAGATACCAATATATCAACCGAGTCTTAGAAAGATTTCATATGGAAATGTGTTCAGTCAGTCCTGCACCCATTCAGAAGGGTGACAAATTAAGTGGGAGCCAGTGTCCCAGAAATGACTTAAAAAAGGGTCAAATGCAGAAAGTTCCATATGCATCAGCTGTTGGGAGCTTGATGTATGCAAGCACTTGTACCAGGCCAGATATCAGTTTTGCAGTTGGGATGTTAGGAAGATACCAAAGCAATCCAGGAATGGAGCACTGGAAGTTGGCTAAGAAGGTTATGCGGTATCTTCAAGGGACGAAGGACCATATGCTCACATACAGGAGATCAGATCAGTTGGAGGTGATCGGCTATTCGGACTCAGATTTTGGTGGTTGTCCAGATAGCAGGAAGTCTACCTCAGGATTTATTTTCTTGCTAGCAGGTGGGGCAATCTCGTGGAAGAGTGTAAAGCAGTCTATCATTGCTTCATCCACGATGGAGGCTGAGTTCATAGCTTGTTTTGAGGCCACAAATCATGCATTATGGTTAAGGAATTTTATCTCAGCACTTGGTGTAGTTGACTCTATTGCCAGGCCGCTGAAGATATATTGTGACAATACAGCAGCCGTTTTCTTCTCTAAGAATGGTAAGTACTCTAATGGTTCTAGACACATAGAACTGAAGTACTTGGTGGTTAGAGAAAGAGTTGAGAAACAGAAAGTGTCAATTGAAAGTATAAGTACCACTTTAATGGTTGCTGATCCAATGACAAAAGGATTGCCTCCAAAGACATTTAAGGAACATGTTGTTAGAATGGGTTTTTTGGACAATCTGTAAATGTATATTTTGGTACTTATGTAATTGACATTATTGCGCAATAAAAGGTTGTTTCTGTGTTTCCTGTTATCCAATTATGTGTGCACATATTTTGTATGGATGTATGTTAAACAGGAAATGTCTTTACAAGACAATTACAGGGGTCATTATGGTTATGGACTCAATTAGTAAGGGTTATCAATGTTGTGGTACATAGAAGGGAGTATGACGTAGATGTTGTATAACCGCTATGACTCGCATTGGTGGTCCAAGCTAATTGCAGTATTACAGTATTTCATATTTGGGCTTATTAGTTGTTGTTTTTTTTTTTAAATTCGTGATCACGTGTCAAGGTTTTTCGGTATGGAATCCAATAGAGTCAAAAATGATTTACAAATGAGTCTTTTCTTTATTTGTTTTCTAAAGTTTTAACCTAATCGGTTAATGGTCCAAGTGGGAGAATGTTAATCTCACATTAAAGGTGGACCAATAACCTTGGTTATTTGTTGGATTACTAATTAAGGTTAACTGATATTAAGGGTGCCCATATTAAAGTCACATTTATATAGTTTATATAATCTTTTGAGATATAAGGGTACCATGATGGATGGTATTATTTCAAGGGTTTATTTGCAAATGTGCGACCCACTTTCTCCTCCTGCAAAGAATTACAATCTCTTCTCTCATAATTTTTGAGAACCCATCAGTAAAAGAAAAACTAAGAGTTTTGTGCAAGGAAAAGGAGATAGAGAAAAGAGGTTATTTGCATTAGGGTTTGCATGATCAAAAGGAAGGAATCAAGGTCTTCTTCAACCTTCATCTAATCTTCTCCAATGGCTTCAGGTATGGGGATTTAATGTATATGTATATTAATCACGTATTCAATTCTTGAGATGACATTGATTCTTGATTCATGGCTGTTAATCCGCATAATAGTTGCTTTTATTTCTTACAGTACGTCCACTTGTTGATCATGCGAACCTAATTAAATAAAATAATGATTAACTCCAACTAAATCGAGATTAGTTGGCGGGTGGCCATTGGCTTGGCGTTTAAGGAGGAGATCCTCACGTAATTTACTGGCATATTGTGAATGTAAATACTATAGTTGATAATCAACAACGTGTATAATTTCGTTTTGTACAGTAGAAGGGAGAAGTCAGTATTGGACGCGGTTTCTTATCACAGCAGGTGAGCTTAAGCATCACTCACCGTTTGGGATTTGGGTTGGACTCGGATCCATGTTAGACCCATTCAAAAGATCCAATAGAGTGGGTTGTTACTTTGCCAACCTCAAAATACCAATAAGAATCAAAAGTAAGATAAGAAAGATATTTGAGTTTAATTATTCGCGAGCATCTGACAAGTAAGTTTTACTGAAAAATTGAGAGTACAATCACCTCCTTTAAGCAAATCAACATATCCTTTACATCATAAATAGTCACGTGTCTGTGTAAAACAATAAAAGTACTCTCACCGATCACAATATAACTTAAAAATATATACACTAGCATAGAATTAGAAATACAAAAAATATCCACCAAACTATCTACGTGAACAAGTGAGAGAGAGATGGACACGTCTCTCCTCCTCCAGACAAAACATAAAACAATGAAGTTATCACAACTTAGCACAACATTTTAAAAAATAAATCAAATAAAATTTTTACACGTGTTTACTAATAATTTTGATTAATTCAGTGTTCATTTTTTTTTATATACAATAAAAATCCATTTCCACTTGAAATATCCACCACTAAAAGCCAGATGAAATCCCAGGAGCAGTCCCATAATTTTGGCGAGCTGTCACAAGGTGTAAAACGCCATAACGAATCGGGTCACTCAAAAATATCATTGTTGTCCATTCGCGTAGACGATGATTTGAATCAACAACGTACGTTATTGGGAGCTGGGATCAAAGACGGTGCAGAATAAGGCGGCGGCCCACACAAACATCGTGGCCTGGTTTACTTGGACCACCTTGTCACTCGAGTCTCGACCGGATCCTTCCGGCCCAAGATCAACCGCCACGTGTCCCCAAGCCTCACGGATTTAGGGGACAGCTGTGTGGCCACTGTTTTCTGCACCATAGTTACGTGTCCAACTTCGTGTCGCCATTCGTTATGAACCCAGCTCTCTCTCTCTCTCTCTCTCTCTCTCTCTCTGTGCATCTATCTATTTAAAGGCACTCTAGCCTGTAGCATGCTACGAGAAAAAAATACATCATAAATAGCTTCACAATCTTCTTGTTGTTGTTGAAAAAAATGGAGGGGTACAAGATTGAGAGGAAGTCTTCAATAGAGAAGGAGCCACAGACTCTGTCTCTTGATCAGATCAAATACGCGAGGGTGAGCTTTGGATTTTTATTTTATTTTATTTTTTATTTTTTTGGGTTGGTTATCTTAAGTTAGGGCAAGTTATAAGATTTTGGTTTAAAAAAATTATGTTTTGCTGTGATTTTAACAGGAGGCAGCATTGTATGTTTTGAGCACCCACAGCATAGAAGAAGCCATACGAATCTTCACAGAGGTAAGAGCTCATCTATCTTTTCATCAAAGTTTTAAGAAAAACGAGATCAATTCTTGAAAGCATGAGTATTAATATTGGGGAAGAGGGGAAGATGGCTTAGTAGTGGGAACAGCACTTTTTAGGCAGTGGAATTTAAAAATTAAAGAATGGGCAAATTTTTTATTATTTTTTTTCAAATTTAGTTTCTGAAATGAACTTCTCCCAAATTTATTTTCAAAAATTCGACTTTTAACAGACCAACTTTGTGTCAGGTCTGCGTTGGATCCTTTCATCTTGCCAGTGGCAGTCTCCTGGCATTGGCAAGTGCTTTCTTTGATCCGAGATTGACAACCTCAAACTAAGAATTTTATTCCATTTAAATCTTGGTTGGGGTGGACAATCCTAGATCAAGAACATAGCTCAGTTTTTTATTGACCTTTCAAAACTTTCTCGGGATTGACATTCTTAGATCAAGAATGAAGTTCATTTTTTTACCTTCCAAATCTTTTCTCGGGGTTGGCAACCTTAGACTAAAAATGAAGCTCAGTTCTTTAACTTTAATCTAGTTCGAGATTGCCAACTTTGGACTATAGCAACAAGTTCAGTTTGAGCATTTTTTTGATCTGTGGTTGACAACCTCGTACCTAAGAACAAGTTTTTTTTTTTTTTTTTATAGAACACTATAAATTATGTTTATATTTAATAAAAAATACCAAATTCATATCACAACTATATAACTTATAAAATCATAAATTTCACCAAATTAAATCAGTAATACATTCAATTTCTTTAAATCGATGAAAGCTCAAAAGTTTGTAATCAAAACTACTCCATTTCAGAGAGAAATTCATAACTCTATTTTGATTAATTTTGCATAAAAGTCTTGATTTGCCAGTAACTACGAGGGGTGAGCAGAGCAGTGAGAATCATACTCTTCTTCGGATTGACAAGAAGTTGCAGGCGGCAGTTAGGCGCCGACAGAAGTTTGCTGACCAACGGTTCAAGTGGCATGGGCCGATAGCCAAGGTCGAGTGGCGGGCAACGAGTAGCGACGTTGACGCGCACGGTGCTGAGCGACGAGGTCGAGAAGTGAAGGGAGAGAGGGTTCGGTTGTGTCACGGGATGTGGGTGTGAGAGAGAAATGGAAAGAAAACAGTAAAAAAAGATACACAAAAGAGAGAGGGACATTATAAAGAGTCAACGTGCATGTAAGACGTGAAAAGTTAAATCTGAGAGTGCCAATTCGAAACAAAGAAATCTGAGTCTTAGTCAAGAAATTTTCTGAGCCTCAGTGAAGAAATTGAGTCTCAAAAAATTTGATACTGAGTAAACTTGATTTGGAGTTGTGAACCTGGGCACTTTCAATGCTTGGTTGGTGGGTTGCCAACCCTGAACCAAGAATAAAACTTAAAATGGAGCCTAACTCTTGGTTCGGGGTTGCCAACATAAGACCAAGAAGAAAATTCTTTAAAAAAAAAAAAGAAAAAAAGAGAAACTTGGTCCGTGGTTTCCAACCCCGGACGAAAATTGCAACACAGGAGCGCTATAAGCCCGTCACGCTGGCGGGGCGAAACAATCTAGCATCTACGTGTCGCCGGTAAGACCTGTATAAGGATGATTTTTGAAAATAAATTTGGGGGACATATGTTTTTGGAATTAAATTGGAAAAAAAAAATCAAAAAAATTACCCCTAAAGATTTGTAGAGATAAACTTTACATTATATGGTTTAAAGAGGATCATGCATCTTGCAAGAACTGAATGGGTGTTCTCGACTAGCATTGCATAAACTCGATATTGGCGTCAACTTTAATTTCAGGGTCTGCAGCCAGTTCCCAGCGTCAAGAATTTGAACTGGAACACGAACATGACGATGGATTCAGATGAAGACAGCGAGAGGTCGGATCGGATCGCGGTGGATCACGTGCTTGCAGGACTGAGAGACACTGTTACTGCCCCTTTCTGACTTCTCTGCTCTGAGTTTGCACTGCGATCGGTTTTGACTTTTCTGTCAGTTTTTGATTTAGTCCAATTTTTTTTTTCCCGTGTAAATACTGTATATATGTGAAATATTCTTTTTGCTATGGGATGGGCTTTCATGGGCCAGGGGTGACTGAGGTGGACTCCAGTCCCTCCTTCTCAGTTGCTTTAGAGCAGTTAAAGCTTTTATTTGATTTTTATCTTTGCTGGGGAGCTGCAAGATACTAAGAGTTCTGGGGGCGCGAGGTCCACAATGTTGCTCAAACTTTAGCTGGAACTGTATGCAACTCAAATTTCAGTAATGTAAATATTTGGAGCTACACACTGTAATGTAAATATTCTTTTCTAATGTAATAGGCCATCTGGGCCGTGAATGTGTGGAGTGGACTTCCCCATTCTTTGTCCAGCCTGGTGGCCTTTTGGCGGCCCATATCTGCTTTTGTGAGTACAGCTTATTTATTGGACCGGGCTGCCGCGCAGGGGGTGTCAACTGGTTTTACCTAAACTCAACCCGACCCAACCTGAAAAAACAAGGCTCGAGTTCATATTAAAGGTCTGTTTGGATTTAAGGAATTGGTGTGAAGTGAGGAAGTAGGAAGTAAGATTTATTTCCTTTAGGAAAAAGGGAAATGAGTAGTAAGTTTTCTGGTGTTTGGATATTGTTGGGAAGTGTGGTTTGGAAAATGTTTTGTCGTTTCCGGTGTTTGGATGGTAATGAAAAGTGGAAGTGGAAAAGTTGACCACAAAGTTGACCGCAAAATAATATTAAAATAAAAATTAATTAAGAAAAATAAAAAATAGATTGTAATTAGAATGCAAGTGAGATTTACTTGACCAAAAAATTAACTGTTTTATGCTATAACTTATTATAAATGAGATTTACATGACCACAAAATTAACTGTAGCACTCTGGAAGTGAGAAAATGGTTGTGTAAAAGAGAGATGAAAAAGGGAAATGGGGGTTTTCTTATTTTCCTTTTCCGGTGTTTGGATAGATAGGGAAATGAGCAATTATACTTCCCCACTTCCTCACTTCACTGTGATTCCTTACATCCAAACACGCCTTTATGAAAACCAAACGGGTTTGGGTTTAAAATTTTAAGCATTTTATTTATGGGCCGGGTTTGGGGATCACACTCTAACCCGCTCAAACTCAACCTGAACCCAGACATGAGAATAGAACTGGGAACTGGACATCAACAATTTTATTCAAGTAGTTGATTTACTTAGTGATTTTTTTAATTTAATTAGCATATTATCTTTTTACTATTTATTGATTAATCAAATAAGAGTTGGAAATGGTGAGGACATGAAAATAGAACGGAGAACTAGATAAATGATCCTACATAGGTGTACATAAATTTGTAATCATATTTATATTGTTTGTATGTTTATAGTAAATGTTTATTGAACAACAATAACATTTATATTTTTTGGATGTTTATAATGAAAACTTATTGAACAACAATATGATGTTAGATTTTGACAGATTTATTTTATAGTGATGGTTAAACTTATGATAGTCTTTCTTGTTGCAAAGTTAATTATAGTTTCTATGACTAACTTTATTATAACTCGGTCATATGTAATGATGCACTGATACTCGAAATTACCCGAATTACTCGACCGACCCGAACCCACACAAAAACCCCATGGTAGGGTTTGGATTGAGTTCTTCACTCGTTGGGTTTCGGGTGGACTAAGAAGGAGACCTAAGTTTCGGGTTTGAGGTGTAGAACTGCCCCAAAACCCACCCGACCCGACCCATTGACACCCTTACTGCAGCGCATGGTCGGAGCTGTAGCTTATGGCAAAGACAAAATATTGGAATATAAAGTCAGAAGCTGCAGAGAGTTATAACCAGTGTTGTTTGCATTTGATATTCAATAAGCAACCAAGTTGAAAGCAATCAAGAACAGAACATAGATAAAAATAGAGAGCACATAGAACAAGACTTTTCGAATGAATTTCAAAATAAGAGTCTAAGAGATCAACAACAACTCATAATAACAGCAGGAACTAGCCCACTTCAAGTTCGATAGAAGTTTTTTACATCATGATAGAAAACACAGCAGCGTCAACGATGGCTGCCATTATTCCAGAGAAATGACCAAGCAAAAGCCTGTGGCTTTCACTGAAGAACCAGACAGCCTCCTGGGAAATGGGGAGATGGCACAGGAGCTGAAGGCTGGAAAGAAGTTTCTCCGTCCTCCGCAGCTTCCATGCCTTCCTCTTTAGACTCCACCAAGCCTGTGGCTTCAAAGATACAGTCCTTCACTTCTTTGAATCGATCCTCGGAGAGTGAAACCTCGGCCAAGAGCCTCCATGCATAGTCCTCTGTCGCCTCTTCATAATCCTTCTTCCGCTTCAGCACCATATGGCCGCTTATCTCCCACACTGCAGGATTGACTTGAGCATCTAACAGATCTTGGCTCACTTCACCAAGAGCTTGTTTCTCAGCATAGCACTGCATAATTTTTTGAAGGAAAAAGGTTAGGGTTCTTTTTTGTGTTCTTCCTATTTAAACACAATAACAGCTAAAGTAGGCATAGGTCTCTTCCAATAGGAAAAATGATGGTTTCCATCACATATAAATTGCAATAACAAAAGAAATCAAATATGTGTCTATCCTATGAACCTATACTTGAACAACATATCTGTATTCCTTTTCTGTTGTCAATTTCAAACTACATTTCGCAGACTAATTTCTTCAACCACTGTAATGTAGTTTAAGAACTCACTGACGGAAGTAATCAGCAAACAACATATATAATGAAGTATTGAACATATGCATCAAGAAAATTCAAGGTGTCAGTAGCCAAGGGAGCATTTCCTGTGAAATTTCAGCAGTCATGCTAATGACATGATGCTGCAAACTTCTCACCCTATGTTTTTTGAGCAAGTTTGCTTTAGATTCCTGATGTTTGAATAAATTAAATCAGCAGTCTCAGAAACTTTTCAGAGAGTATAACAAAGAGAAGTACAAAAACAATAAGTGATCAACACGTTGATGGAAACCCAGAAAAGCAACATGACTATGTTAAGACAGAAGACAGAAATCCATCATAGTATAACATAGAAATTTCAAAAGAAATGAATTCTGCAGCAAGTATCCTGTCAATGAATACAGAACCACTTAAAGAAAAACAATTTCTAAATTTTCTTTCCATTTTCTTTTTAGGACTGAAACAGTATAAAAGCATGCAGTAACAGGCTAATGTAACTTTTTTTTTGGGACTACAAGGTTTCATCAATGTTCATGTAGCAACTCCAAACTAAAAACAGGGAACCATCTCAAAACACATTTCCCAATTTGGAGAGGGATGTAACAAGGAAGCATAAGAGAAGCTCACAAAATGTGTTCCCATAATCCAGGAAACTATAGGCCTTCGTTGACATATCAATAGAATCAAATACCATATGTTCCTGTACAAAGTGCATTTGCAAGATTCCTAAATATCTGAGAATATGAAAAGATATATTAAAAATTAATATGATTTGGGCAACAATGAAAGCGTCAGATGTATTTTTGGAAACTTTTAATGTATGTAATTAACTATAACTAGGAATACTAAGTGGAAACCATAGTGGTCTTGCATCTAGAAAAATGTCTCATGCAGCAACATTCATATTTCCTAGAAAACTTGAACACACAAAGTTCAGTAAAAGATTGAAAGTTACCTGAGGGAAGATGAAGACCCTCTTGCCAGAATCAGAAATAAGCACATTAAATGGGATGTTATTGTCTTGAAGGCAAATGCAGGAGTTGGCAACCAGATCTGCCAAATCCTTGAGCGTATTCCCGCCCTCATAAACCAGGCCTCTCACAGGATAATGACATAACATTGAGATTTTCACACCACTCTTCTCAACATCTTTAATGATCGGTATGCTTTTTGTTGGGGCCTTTTCTACTGGAAAAGCTACTGACAAGTAATAAGCCTGCCATCACACAATTAATAATTATTAATCACAATTCAATTTCTGTGATAAAGAACAGCTCACAAGATACAATTAGTAACCTGGAAATGCAGGTGATTAATGGTAGCGAATGCACCCAAACTGTTATAACCCAGCCTGAAGTAAGGGCTCCCAGCTTCAACCGCCATGCGCAAGGCAAGCAATAAGCTTTCAGAATCAATCCTCTGAGGCAAACACTCGAGGACCTTGGGAATCAATAGCACATGGCCATACTCAATAGGACTCACCTATAACCATTAGAAGCATATGTTGGAACTAATTCAGAAAAGGAGAAGAAAGGGAATAAAAGAATTTGCACCATACTAATATGAGTGGATTAGGATGGCTCTCTTACATTTATCACGACCACATTGGGAGGGATGGTTTCAGTGACTGGGGCTTTCTCGGAGAAGTGAGCTTTGTTCTGGACACCAGCCTCAAAGCGGAAGAGCACCTCCTCCTGGCCGACCTTAGTGAAGTTGAATTTTTTGGGGTCAAATGGTTGAAGGACCCGGTCAACACGGAACTCAGTGGGTCGCTTCTTGAGGTGTCGGCCTTCATTCAGCTGAGCAATGAACCCTTGAGCCCCAGGGATCACCTTGGTTTCACATGCAGTCACATCATATCGGAACAGCCCCCGGCTCATTCGGTCCTCCCACTAAAAAGTCCCAGCAAAATACAAAAACAGTTAACAATACCTCATTGACCGATAATGGTTAAAAATATAAGTGAGGAAAATAAATTCAGTATACAAGTTTATTTTCTCAATAATTTCCATGCATCTTGACAGGGAGAGAGAAGTCAGGAAGAAATTCGATCATATATCTCTTCGAGTGAGCCTTTCTTAGTAAAATCAAAGCATAAATTTAAAGCTCTATATTTCCAGTTACATGACTTTTCCCTCTTCCTATCAATTTCCATGCAAGTACATACAACTTTGGATCAATATTTAAAATAACGATAATGTAACAATAACATTTTTTTCTTGTTATGTTAACATAGGTTATAATGTAACGCATAACGTAAGTTACGCAATTTAATATTTATTTAATAAAAATAAATATATATACTATATTTAAGAATTTTTATATAAATAGAAAGATAATTTTAAAAATCTAAAAAAAAAAATCAAAAGAATATATAACACATCTAGCAAATCACACAAATTTTTTTAGCAAGCATCAAGGAATTGAGGTGCTCCATGTCGTGCGGTTCCTCGTCAAGGAAGAGAGATCAAAGAGAAATCGACAGCGAGTTCCTCGTCAATTGAACAGTTGTGTAGTTTTTCCGTTTTTTTACAGCGTTACGACGACGAGTTCCTAGTCAATTGAAGAGAGATTAAAGAGAGAGGAACCGCGGTGCTTTGATGGTTGCCGATGAGAGAGAGATGCAATTGAAGAGGAACTACAGAGAGAGAAGGAACCGCACGAGAGAGTCGTCGCCGCCGTCGACTGGAGAGGGGGAACTTGGGTGCTTCGCTCGCTGTCATCAATTTAGGGCTTTATGTCGATTTGGTCTAAAAAGAGAAATTGCTTCATTGTTTTATATTTAGCAATTCGTGTAAATACCGTGAGTTACGAATGATACGTTATATTTATAACATAACGTAACGCTCGAAAAAACGCTCGTGATCGGGAACTGCGTTTTTTGTGAGTGTCATATAACGGCCGGGTGCTGTTACATTCTGTAATGGATTTTTTAATACATTGCTTTAGATAACATTTGATTCAACAGAATTCCTAGATGAAATGCTGTCATGGCCCATGAGCCAAGAAATTGTGCTCCCTTATTTGGTGATTCAAACTAGTGGAAGAGAACATAGAGACAAATTTTTTTTGAAAAAAATCAAAAAGATCCAGCACTATGTACTGCAAGATAAGTTGTCTCTTCACTTGAGTACACCTGGAGATGAAAAAAAGAGTGTTCTCAAAGACAGACAAACCTCTGCTGGTCATTCACCCAGGTAGGGGCAGATGACATTGGGAAATCAAAGCAGTAGAAGCAAATGGACAACCTACTGCCTGCTCCGGTTCAGGTCAACAATTGAGTAGCTCACTCGCACAAGGAAAGGATGACTCAGGTTTTTCTTCACTGAGAAATAAGGATATTTTTCCAACACAGTTGAGGTTTTTTATTGGCTATATGAAAAATGCCGAGGGAATTTTTAGGTTGGAGGAGTTTCGTAGAGAAAGGTTTCTCTCCTAGATATCGATAAAGGGGAGAGGGGTTTCACAGTTTCACTTTCACCAATGGGATTTTGATTTGGGAATCTAGAGGGAATATAAGGTGAGGCTCTCTTGTACTTTATATTAATATCGTAGAATGTCTCTGGCTCTCGCACTAGACATAGGGAATCACTATGACAAGTAAAATCAAGCCGTTTTTTTTTTTTTTTTGAATTGTTAAATTGTTTCTGCTTATCTAGTGCTTAACAAGAACATAATTTTCTGGTATGCTTTTGCTGGCCAACAGTTGAAGAGCTTAAAGTGAAAGACCAATAATGTAGGTTTACCACCCACAGTTTGATTTATTAGGTTTTATGAAAATTTGTTCCTCTTCTTCATGGTTCCTTTGTCCAGGAACTTGGGATTGCCTTAGTATTTGAAATTAGGATGAATATTCAGCTCTAAAAATTGTCAGTTTTCCTTTGTTTTATCATTCCCTTTTCGTGTTAGTCTGTACACGTGTGTGCGCGCACGCGCATGCACGTGTAGTTGTGGGGGTGGGGGTACTGATCTTTATCAAATTTGCTCCTAATCTATTTTGATGGAAGAAGAATTTGATGATAATGGCTTACTCCTTAAAAGTTTTACTTATGCAAGAATATATCCTTTTAAAAACTTTACCTGTCCAAGTATAAGCGTGTTGAGAAAGAAGTCAGCTGGGAGATCCTCTTCACTGGATGGAGATATTGGCAGATCCTGTTCGGCATGTTCGCCCTTGAAAGCATAAAGAGGAAGCCTGGAGACTGCATCAATACCCACATCCACAGTGAAATCAGTAAAGAATTCAAAAATAAAGCCCAAAATTATGTTAAGATTATGACTAACAAAGGAATCCGAAAAGAAAAGAAAGCCAGATTCCCAAGAAAACAAGCAATCTACAAATACAAACTGAAATTTGCAGTGGGAACATAAAAGAGTAAGAAAACGTATAAATCTCCACTATTTATAATGAAATTAAGACTACAAGTAGGAAACTCAAAGAATGCGAGATATCCCACAGAGAGAAATCAGTTTAAGAAAATACTAAGAAACAGGTCCAAAATCCTCAAAAAATTATGAAAATATAAGGTGAGGGACAAACAGAGCAAGCTTTCGGCTACCAGAGTGTAAATAGCAAAAATTTACCAAAAAAAGACCAAAAATCTGTACAATTACGAAGAAAGTTCCCCCCCTTTTCCCTTTTAACCATGATACCACACAGAGTAAAAGCAGTAAAATAATGACAAAAAGGTCCAAGTGTGCCTAATCCTGAAGAAATGGGCGGAAACTCACAAAATTTCATGTAAACGCCTAGAAATCGAAGCTTTGTGAACAAACGTAGCCTAGAATCAGCAACAAAATCAACAACATGCACCCAAAAAATCTCTAGAATACTACATCATGATAAAAGGAAATTGAAACATACAATATTAAAGATGGGATTTGTTTTTTTACCGGGAAGGCAGCAGCTGCCGAGGCAGTTGCGGCCGCATCCGCCGCCGCCGCCGGCGGCATCCTCTTGGTAATTAGAGAGAACGGTCGGAACCCTCTTGATGGTTAACATCTCTCGAGCAGTGACTATTTACTTCAGTTCAAGAGGAGAGGGAAAAAAAATCTAGCGTTTTGGGAACTGGAATTTGGGATCGATGATTAGGTAGCTTAGTCAGTGAGTCAGTGGTTCAGGAGAGGGAGAAGGGGCAACCGCCGCCGGCAAGAAAGAGGAGGTCGGAGGGGCTGCCGCCGGCGGAGGGGAGGGCGCCGCGCCCGCCGTGAGGGGAAGCCGTGGCGATGAGAAGGGGAGAGGAGTGGGGCCCACTCCTCTTGAAATCGCCGGTGAGAGTCTCCACTTGTGGTCTGAGAGAATGGCGGTGGAATCGCCGACCACCGCCTCCGAGCACCGCCGTCTTTGGAGGCCCCCTTAAATATCTCCTCCTCTTTTAATGAGGATCCCTCTCGCTCTCGCTCTCTCTGTAGCGTTTCTTTTCTTCAGTTTTTTTTTTTTTGGGATGCGTGAAAAGACAGCCGGCGGTTGGGTGAGCTTAAATAGAGAGTGAGCAGTGCCGTTTCTTGAGGGTTCACGAGGCTGAGCCTCACACGCAATACAACGAGAAGAACCGATTATGTATTGACACGTGAATTGGGCTCTTATAATCTCTTATAATATGTGTGTGTGACGTTTATACATATAATGTATTATAAAAAGATCAATATATAATGTACGTGTTAATGCATGATAGGCTCTCTTATTGTATGTGTGTGACACACATGAACGAAACCCGTTTCTTCGTGGGATCCACTTCCGACTTCAAGTATTTCTTTTTTTTTTTATTTAAAAATAAAATTTCTAAAAATGCATTTTATGCTCATCAAACAAACCTTTTTATTTTTTTTTTTAACAACAAACACTACTAGACTCGAACATAGAAGATTCAAATTTAGTTAACTGTTAATGTGAATGAATTTTGTATACTATGTTTCAGTTTTACCAGTAGAACTTTAAAAAGAAGTAAAATAAAATAACATCAGACGGTGTGAGTGACGTCATTGTATACGCATAAATAAATGAGTTTGCTAATAAGGAATCCAATTGCGATCTCACCCTCATGAATGCATGCATGCACAAGCTTCTTATTTTTTTTATTTTTATAGAAAAAATTGCACGCCCTCATGGATGCATGCATGCATGCATGCATTCATGCCAAGCCCAAATCTTGGATTCCTTGTTGGATGCCCTGTCCAAATTAATTAATTTAATTAATTTAAAAAAAAAAAATAGTGCACATTATCACATGTGGACGTTATAGGTTCCGACGAGAGAAGGAAGAAGACAGTACGTGGTGGTGAATTTCTCACCACTTCCCTTCTCTTGTTCGTTTGCTTGGTCGACCCTGTGGCTGTACTTGTCTCTCCTCTCATCACCTCTCATTGCTCCACCCCCCTCTCTTTTCCTTTTTTTCCTTTTCTTTTCCTTTCATTTTCACTTAATTTCTTTTCTTTGTTAGTTTAAACTGTTGGACTCTTTATTAGATCTTGCTTTTATTTATTTGTTATTGTCATTGCTATTATAAATAAATTGTTTAATACCTCTCCCTATTCAAGTTTCACCCTTTTCATAATTCAGTGACACGTTGCATATCTCTAATGGTTCAATAAATGTTATTTTAACATATTTTATTTTGATGTCACTGCTCACAGTGGCTCACTTGTAAACAGGTTGGTTTGACAAATGAGAACCTCTGTGTTCAAGGTCAGGTTACAATCTTTTTTTTTTTTTTTTTACAAAAAATATTTTTTTTTCTTTTTGATAGAAACATCATATTATTCTGATCTTAAATTAGAGTCTCTCACGCAAATTATTGATTCATGAACTTTTACTGATTCATGGCTAATTGGCCAGTAAAGAGACTACTCTATTGTTGGATCATACTTTACTCCATTATCTATTCTCCCTCAATTTTCTTAGCTTGTAGGGAGTTTCTGTATTTCTTCGATTATCCAAAAAAAAAATATATATATATTCTCCTCAATAAATGAAAATGATAAGATCCATGTCATGCATTTACCCTTTACAATTTTATAATGCAAATAGTAGTTGAGTTTTAAAATTTGGGAAAATTGCCTTTAAACGTCTGGGTATAGTATCACGTCCATAAAAGTCCATGTGCTTTCAAATGATGCTAAAAAACCCTTGTCTACGGGTCTATTTGTTTCGTCGCAAAACGCTTCAAGTCGAAAGCCTTAAAACTTCTTTTTCATTTTTCGCTGTTTGTTTCGCTGAAAAACAAGTTGTAAAATGCAACTCTCATTTTTCTACTTGCAGTTGCTGCAATTAAATTTGTGGTCATGTAAATCTCATTTTTATACCCACATTTTTCTACTTGCAGTTGCTACAGTTAATTTTGTGGTCATGTAAATCTCCTTTATAGTACACTTGTAGTTCAAAGCAGTTACTTGATAATTTATATATAATTTAATGTTATTTAATATTTTTAATAGTATTTAATTTCTTATTTAATTATTTAATTATTTTATATTTTTAATCTTTAGTTTTATTATTTTAATATTATTTTAATATTTAATATTTTACTATTTTAATTTAATATTTTTATTTAATATTGTTATTTAATACTTTATTATTTTATTACTACTTATATCAATTTTTTATTATTTTATTTAGAGTTAATATTTTATTAATATAACAATATTATACTTTAATATAAAATTACTATATATTTAATTATTTTTTATTTTTTTAATATAAATAATTACTTTATTAATATTATAATATACTTTATTATTATATTAATATTTTATTATGTTAATATTGTATTAATTCATTATAATTATATTATAATAATAATTTATAATTAAATTATAATTATATTTTACTTTGTTAATTTTATATTTTTATAATATTACAATAATATTATAATAAAATTTAATATTATAATAAAATTTCAAGTATTTTTAATATTATAATAATATAACTATATTTTATTAGTTTTCTTAAGATTTTTTAATATTTATGTTTTATTAGTATTCTTAAAATTTTATTAATGTTTTTTAGATTTTCTTAAAATTTTGTATTATTTATTTAGTTAACAGTTTAATAATATTTTATTAATTATACTAATATTTTATTAATATTATTGTTATAAATAAAATATTAAGATTATTAATATTTTATCTCAAATTTATTAATACAATTTAATTTGCAATAGTAAATTTAATTTAATAGTATTTATGATTTTTAAATCACCGCTACAGTTAATGTTGTGGTCAACTTTTTCGCTTACACTTTCACTTTACCAACCAAACACCGTAAAACACAATATACTTTCTCATTTACACTTTCACTTTACCAATCAAACAACGTAAAACATAATATATTTTTCTATTCATACTTTCACTTTATCAACCAAACACCGTAAAACACAACATATTTTTTCTGCTACAGTTCACTTTTCCCGTTCTCATTTTATAACTTACGGCTTGCGACGTTTTGCGGCGAAACAAACATGCCCTACCTTTACCATGAGCTTGCGCCCAGTGCCCCAAAAAAGACAATATCAACTTCATTATAAATTCGTAATCTAGTATTATTATTGATGAGCTGTCCCTATCTAAGTTGAGTAACGCAACGCGCGTGACGCATTTAATGCTTGTCATGCATTACTCACGCATTGCCAAGTGACGGCTCCTAGTTTGTCAATCTTTCTTTATTATTTGTCTACCTCTGACTAACTCTGGAGATTCGCATTGATGAAAAAAATTTGGTAGAAGTCTTCTATTGTAGGAGCATTTAATACTCTGTTCTACAAATATACACTTATTTTGTGTTGAATTGACAGATTTACCATTTTGACTAATGTATTTTCATCTCATTTTAGTGCGAAAATTGTTGCTAAAGTTGTGAATATAGAGAGAAAAAGTGTAAGCTCAGAAACTGTTCACCTATAACATCGAATTTGTCCAGCTGATGCAGAATAAGATACAAGCTCAGGAACAGTGCACTTGCACATGGAATTTGTCCACTTGGTACAGAAAATATCAAAAATTGTTCAATTGTAGCTGTGTTATATGATATTCCTTAATAAAGCCTTGAGTAATGAGAGATTTGTGAGATTTGAGGTTTTAATAGCATTTAATGCCTAAATTACTGCTCTAAGATTTTTTTAATAATTTATTTTACAAGAATCTGTCTACTTTTTTCTTATAAACTTAATTTTTTGAATTCTTTTATAGCAACAGTATCCTAAAAAGTGTTCACACTCATTTGAGCATAATAAATATATTAAACTGTAGACAATTTTATATGAAATGTAAACATACTAAATAAAAAATAAACAATTTTATAAGAAAAATAGAACTAAAATTGTCCAATTTTTATAGACTGACAATAATATGGATAGTTTCAGATACAAAGTGGACAAATTAGTTAAGATGGACAAAGATGTGGACAATTTGACATATGAGAGAACATACTAAAAATAATGTGAACAATTTTAAATATAAGTGGACAACTTAATTAAGGTGAAATTTTTATTAAGAAGTGGACAATTTGACTTATAGGTGGATATACTAAAATAATATGGACGATTTCAAATGTAATTGAACAACTAAATTGTGGTAAACAGTTTTAGTAACAACTGGACAAAGATGGAAAGAATGATAATAATGTAGACAAATTGTCTTATAGGTGGACAAATTAAGCTTAAGTATAAAACTGACATAAAAGTGCACATTTCATATAAAATTGATTTTAGTTTTATTTTTGATATAAAATTATCAACTTTTTAATTAGTATGTCTATATTTTATGTAAATTATTCACCTTTTGATTCAATATATTTATTATTCTCAAATTATTGTGAACACTTTTTGGGAACATTGTTGTGATAAAAAAATACAGAAATTAAATTGTAAGAAAAAATAATAGTCTAAAAGGAAAGAATAGCCTACTGCATTTGCAAGAAAAAAAAAACTAAATAGAAATTTTTTAATTTTCTTTTCCAAATTAAATATTATACAAGAAAAAAAAATAGACACATTCTCGTAAAATAAGTATATTAAAGATCTAAGATTAGTAATAGAGCATTCAATGCTATTAAAATCTCAAAATCTCACAAATTTCATATTATTCACAGTTCTATTTAAAAAAATTATAACACAGTTACATGTGGACGAATTTGATGTTACAAGTGGCACTTTCAAAGTTTGTACTTTTTTCTGTATCATGTAGACATAGGAGATTTCATTTCAGCCATCTATGTTAAACCGTAGTTAGGAAAAACTCACATGCTTAATTTTACTCGCTTCAGCCATCACCTTTTTAAAGCAACGAGGTGCGCCCACGTGTTAAGCGCTGAAGCGCTCCTCAACGATGAAAAACTTAAATGCCTTACAGTAATCGCTTAAAAAATGCGGACCGCTTCAAAAATACAGATTGCTAATATATAGAGGATTGCGACGATCGTAATCCTCACAAAATATCTTATTTCTGAGTTTTTATTAGGATTGCGATCATGATCGCAGTCCTCACAAAAATGTCATATTCATGAGTTTTTATAGGAGTGCGATCATAATTACAGTCCTCTTTATTAGGACTGCGACCATGATCGCAAGTTACACAACACTATCTTATTTTTGAGTTTTTATTAGGACTACGACTATTTCCGCATTCTTTCCTTTTTATTAAGACTTTGATCATAATCGTAGTCCTCATAAAAATGTCTTGTAATTTAGTTTTTATTAGGACTGCGATCATGATCGCAATTCTCACAAAAATATCTTACTTTTGACTATTTATTAGGACTGCGGCTATGCTTGCAATCCTCACAAAAGTCATGATAGCAGTACTCACAAAATATTCTATTTTAGCTGCAGTACTTTGTCCAAAAATGAGACCACAACTCGTGAATATACAATCCAAGTCCCTCAGTCAATGGATCCGACTCTCCTCTTGCTATGTAATCGATTTGATTCCCTCTATTTTATCTAGATCGAGATTGAATAATCCATGGTTCTCCAATCTATTGCTTCTCTAATCCGATCAGTCCGCGAATGACTCTGCGTAGGGGGCCTTGGACGAATACTCTACTCTCTAGGCCAATCGGTGTTGAATAATGCCTGGATCTGAAAAAATGATAAAAAAGAAAACAAAATTATATGGTGAAGATGATCCGATCTACTTATTGCTTTTACTGACGCGGATGAGGTTGAGGCCAAATAAATTGCGAAGCTGAGTTATTTTCCTAATTATGTTAAGAAATAGGTGGCTTTAGCTGATTTTTCCTTTAGACAAATCGATACCACTGGTGGACAGTTTTTGAGCTTGCATCTTTTTTGTACCACATGAACAAATTCAATGTTATAGATAGACAATTTCAAAGATTTTGCACATTTTTCTGCATTTGAGTCATTACAACACACATTTTTCTGCATATGAAACGCTTTTAATGCGCCTCACACGTTTCAGCTTATCATGATGACAACGAGGGGCATTATAAAAAATTAAACCCAACTACTACCCATATGAGTACAAAGTAGGAAGAGAAGTGGTTGAACAAAGACAAGTATTTGGGAGGTTTTTGGCACAATTTCAAACCTCATCGACTATTATAGACGGGAAACTACACTCTGCTTCTGAAGGGCGATTTTCCCTTAAAATTCTTACTAGGGAAAATCAAGTTTAAAATGTGCATGTTACTTGATTTTAACTGACAAAAGATTAGATCCCATATGCACAATTATCAAAAATTAAATGGATGGCATGAAGGGACAACACAACAACGAGGCTCTCCGTAAGAAAATTTTAAGATTTTTATTGTTGAGTAGGAAATCTCAAGAGAGATCTGTCAATGTAAAACAAAAGAGAGAATTAAAACGGCATGTAGCCTGCAGTGAACCTTCGTTTGTCCACAACAAACAACACAAATCGAACCTATGAATCATGACAAGGTGCTGCCAGCAGTGGGCATGAAGCATGATGGGTTTGAGGACCTGACCAATTGTTAGTCACACAATCACTCTAGAGATGGGATTCTTTATTACTATCATTCATTTATTTGTTATATTTGCCATGTTATTGTGGAAATGTGCTTGAAATGTGCATGACATGTTGGTATATGTCTCTATCTAAAATTTAAAATAAAATAATTTTTTTTTAAGTTTATTATGCGATGATTGTGATTCAATGAGTCCATTTTTGACGCTATCGTTTCTGGTCCTTTCTGGTCCATGGGAAAATGGGGAGTGGGTGGGTTGTTGGGCCAATTATTCAAGGTTTGATAACAGCATTATTCTTTTCTAATGGACATTATGAGGCAAATGAAAGCTACAATCGGATGACAATAAAAAAGCAAAGAGAAAAAATGTAAACAAATCCTTCTCCATTGTCCTTTGTCTTGAAAAAATTTTCATGCCAGATTGGATCTACCATCGTCCAACTCTGTCGATACATCCAACAAATACCAGATCCTTTTGTCTGCTGTTAAGATCACATGAAACTGACCTGAAAGCTCCTGGTTTTTTGACGACTATAAGAGCCGTGTAAAGCTAGGGTTTCTCATTTACCTCTCAGGCCAACTTCTTCAAGCCACAAATCTGCAGATGGCAGACCCATTCCCCTGCAGGGCCTTCGGTGGACCACGCGAGCGTTAGCACTGTAGCTAGTCGCAAGTGAAAGGGATTTCGACGACGTTAAACCTTGAAGATGGCGATAGGAAACAAACCATGCCACATTCCTTGATCATCAAGTAATCAGCAAAGATGAGGAGATCTTGACATCAGGTGAACAGGGAGACGGGGGAAAAATTGAGAGGAACAAGGGAAAAAAGGCAATCAAATAGTGTTACTTTCCAGAATTCAACAGCTAGAAATAATTCATGGGGCAGTTGAAGTTGCCTTAGCATTATGACAACTTCATAAATAAATACAACAAAAAATAATGAAACCAAAAGGAAACATGAGAACTTTAAATAAATAGTAACAAATAAAGGAAAGAGAGGAAATCACACCGCGGCAACAACTTGAAAAACCCATCAATACAATTGAGATTACATCATATACAAACAAAACCCATCAGAAAATATTTTACATGGTATCCCTGTAATCTACTTCA
Source organism: Agave tequilana (assembly GCA_038442645.1). Classification (NCBI taxonomy): domain Eukaryota; kingdom Viridiplantae; phylum Streptophyta; class Magnoliopsida; order Asparagales; family Asparagaceae; genus Agave; species Agave tequilana. The sequence continues at coordinate 24,367 of JAVJIF010015069.1, read as the reverse complement.
AGCATCAACGAGATGCTAGTAAACTTCCAATCCCTAGAAAAAACTAAAGAAAGAAGACCTAAAGAAAAAGAAAGAAAAAAATGTAGAGAAATGATGACAAGGAGGCAAATGTCAATGAACATTACGCACCTCTTTACGCTCCATTACATTGAGCAAAATAATCGACTGTACAAATGTTTCTAAGTACCTATATGCTCATTAAGAAAAATAATGGTTATGGACAGGGTAACCTTTTGGTTTCTATTTTGCCCGGTGCTTGTTCAATCTATATCCATGCTGCATTGAGATCACCACTTTCTGTACAGTCACCAAAGTCATGCATTTATGCTTTTGTTGAATTCTTCATGCATGCCAAAACCCTGATATGCTGCAAACAGGGTCTGGGTTCTGAGATTTGATAGCAGCAACCTCCACATTGGTGACTTGAACTCAATGAGGACCTGGCAAGGGGTAACCATTTTGACACACCCACAAAGAATGGCAGTGCAGTTTCGTTCAAACCAGCCCCACCTTCAACCATAAACTTAAAAGAGGCCCGGTATTAGAACTTGTGCACCTTTTTTAGGTCCCTTTAAGCCCACTTTATATAGAAACAAAACTTCCATAGGAGCAGCATGCCTCAATAGATTGGCTTGTTTCTGATGGAAATGATGCAGATTGGGATGGAGTTCAACCTGGAATTAGACCCAGAATATGTAAGAGAGCCTCACAAAATCCCGTTCAGTACCCGCTGGTAATAATCATACTGCCGTGTCCGCCATGCATCTAAGCTACTGCTGATCAAGGACAGCACCAAAGACACACATTGCTGTTTGAAACAATCAGACAGCAGTGAGAAACTTTCGTGAGAAAAGATGACACCAAAAAGAAGACTGAAAGACATGGAACCAGACCTCTTCTGTTAGGCTCAAATGAAACCGTTTTCTCAAGTTCTGTATAGTACGAGGACCTCCTTTGAAACAGGGGAAGCCAGAGTCCTGAAACAATAGCAAATTGATAAGTATGAACTAGAATATCTGCCTACCTTTCTGCAAAAAGAAATTCCAGATAGTTAAGAAAAGACTCGCAATTGTGGTTTTGCATTATTTTTTGCAGGATCCTACAGTAATATACAATAGAAGTCATTACTGGTTTAGCCCGTGGCCATCATCCAAAATATCAAACTGCAAATTTGATTGATGAAGAGCTTTCGGTGATGACACATGCTAGAAAACTCGCTAGTCAACGAGTGAAGAGCACAAAGCCCAACAGTTGTTGGAGTCAGCAGCCAAATTGATCTTAAACAAGGTGAGTGACAGAATCTAGAAGGATGTGAGCCCTTATATTACCCACTAGAGTTACTTGATATAATGCCGACTTGACATCTTCTTCATTTAATAGGACCGAGGTTTAGAATATACCATCATGTCAGTTCAACTGGCAGAGTCATGGGATACAGCAAACTTCAAATCAATCGCCAAGAATTAAAAAAGAAACCGAAAAAAATAGTGTACATCAACTTCAACGGAGTGGATCTTGCATTCGGATGTCGTATGGTTGTATTTGAGTGGGAAAGATTTGACCTCGATCCTTCCGGAATGACACAAGTTTATAGACAGACTGGACAACCAAAATAGTAAGTTGGTTAGTTTAATGGTGTAGAATATTTGAAATCTAACAAAAATTGGTGTGTGAGGATTTTTAAGTGTTTAGATCATGATGAAATGGTAGGATCGAGAAATTGTATGTCTAAAGACGTAGATCCATATGCTATTTTCGGCCGTCCATTTTGCGCCTACTTGATGTATGGGCAAAAAATATTCAAAAAATATGATTTTTTATTTTTAGTCACTTGAAATAATGTAGATCAACTTTAAAGAAATGGATCTTGCATTCAGATGTTGTAGGGTTGAATTTGAGTGGGAAGGATTCGGCCTTCCGGAATGACACAAGTCTCTCTCTCTCTCTCTCTCTCTCTCTCTCTCTCTCTATATATATATATATATATATATATATATATATATATATATATATATATATATATATATATATTACTTGTTTACCTCACAACCAAATACAGTCCATTTCCTCTGTATTCAAAATATGAAGGGGTTTGAGGCATAATATGAGAGACTGTTTAGTGGGAAACGATGGAAAAATGAAAACTTCTTGTGAGTGAACTTCACTCTTCAATGTCATGCCATGTGAAATTACAGCCATATCATAGCAGCAGTGTCGCAATTAGAGGATTTCCAATTAGAAATATAGCAAAGAACACTGAAAAAGTCGAAACACTAGGTGATATAATGCAGAGTTCATGTTACCTGCAACATCTCAACAAGAAGTATTATGCGCTCTGCATGCTTCCGGCAAGTAAGAAAACCTTGTATGCATAACACCTGAAGAAACCAAACAAGAATGTTAAGTTATTATAATGTTCAAGGGATTTAGAATAAAGAAAGGAGATTAATAATGTACCTTGAAATAGTCAAAAAACTCGCTCGGGGTTCCCTCAGCATCAGAGTCCATTACCTAGAAGAAAACACATACCAATACCAGAAACTATCAAGAATTGTTTGGCATAAAGTTAATAAATAAGTCGGTTAAAAACTGATTCCAAACCTCAAGAAGCTCCCGTGTCAACTTGAATGGCGCACTCTCAAAATTTACACCACCAGGAGAATTAGATAGCATGAAACCAAAATCAATATGAATAATATGCCCTTCTTCATCGATTAAGAGATTTCCATTATGACGATCCTTCACCTGACAATTAGAATTAATCAGCATGCATTCACCGACCAACTAATTACAATGGAAAGACCTTGGAAATTATCTTTGTGATGGCAAAGGTAAAGCTATAAGCACCAGAAAAGGAATAAATTTTATGAAAAGCATGGCTCAACAGTATTGTTCTTTTCAAATATTAAATATGGAAGTTGTTAGATATAATCAGTAAGTTTGGTTATAGAATCCTAATTATATTTAGAATCTTATAGAGTCATAATAATATTATGGGTCATACTTTGAGTAGGATTTGGTTTTGTATAGGGTCTCCATAAGGAGAGGTTTGCTTTTGATTTTATCTAATTCTATTTTGTTATTCTTCTCACTATCAACAACAGAGGCAAAAGCCGACATATTATTTTGTGGCATTATGCATCAGGTATCGCTTTCTAGAGTAATATCAACTATGGCACAATGAAAGCACCAGTCTGCAAAAGTTGCTTGATATTTTTAACAAGTAGCATAAGCTAAAAATAATATGAGAATAAGAGGTAAATAGAAATGCTAAGGAAAAATAGTTCACCAAGTAATGCTTACACCCACACAACCACAACAATTTCACATTACACCAATGCAAGCCAATCACAAGACTACAACACAAGCAAGAAAAAATAAAAAATAAAGCCTCCAGCCATCACCGCCACCCAGGCCCGGCCCAGATGTGGTTCATCCGGTGCTCCTGCACAGGGCCCCCAAGTTTAGGGGGCCCCTGGAGTCAACAGCTCGACCCAATAGAAAAACAAAAAAAAAAATTCAGAGCAAATTATAGGGTGTTAAAAAAACTGAAAACCAAAACCCTGCGTCTCTTCGTCTTCACAGCACAGCCTTCACTTTTCGTCTCTTCGGCTTCGCCGACTACCAACCAGAACCAATTATGAATCATGCAAATCCTCAGTCTCCACCTCTCTTTCTTTATTGCCTCTCTCTCTCAAATCCCAGGCTCTTAAGTCTTCTCTCCTATTCTGAATCTGGTCTTTCTTCTTCATTACACCTCTCTCTCTCTCTCTAGTCTCAAACTGCACCTCTTTATTTTTTCTCAGAAAATCGAAGAATAAAACAAAAGAGAAGATCAATAAGGTAGCAACCCCTTTACGTCTTTTAATTTTGATGTAATCATATAATCCTTGACAATATCTTTCTATTTGCTTGTTAATTTTGATTTTAGCTTTTGTTTTTTTTCCCATTATCTTGTACCAGATTATCACTGTCTCTCTATCATAAAACTCAGTGGCCATCTTCTCTTCAGATCGCAATTCGCATCAAAACTATTAACTACATCGAACTCAAGATCTCCGTTAAGCTTTTTTTGAGGTAAAATACAAGATGATTCTTATTAAATTGGTGTTGTTTTAGTTCTCTCAGGCCTCAAAATTTTCAATTAATTGTTGCATTGAAGTTAATTTTGTTTGTTAGAATTGAAGAGTTGGTACTCGAATTTACAATGCCCAAGACATGTTTGATGAAATGCCAATATGTGATTGTGATGGGTCTTCAAAAAAACATGTTTCATGTTTGTAACTTGGTATTTGGTAATCTGGTATCATAGACTTTTATCCTTACTTGGCTCTGCAATAATCAGTTTGCTTTGTGGGTATGACTCGACCCAACCTAATTTTCTCCTGTACAAACAAGATCTTTCTAAGAATTTGGCTAGGCAACCAGGCCCGCCCCATTATTAAATAGATAGGCTTCCGGTTGACAGATTAATACTATTAGATATATAATATATTGGTCTCAGCCTGATCCCATGATCCATAGATTTATAATCTTACATGTGTGCATTATTTTTCTTACTAGATCTTTCTTCTTTAGGTTGATAGTTAACACAAAGATTCCCTGATGATTCAGATGATTCATAGTCCATCTTAGCACTGAAAAGAGTTGGCCAAATTTGTTCAGGTTTACATTATTTTTCTGCATTAATTTGTTTAAATTTCTTTACATGTTGGCTTTTTTAAGGACTGCGACAAAGGTCACAGTGTTTTTCTGAAGACTGCTACCATGATCGCAGTCTTTTTTCTGAAGACTGTTGTCATGGTCGCAGTATTTTCTAAGGACTGCGACCAAGGTCGCAGTCTTTTTCTGAAGACTGCTGCCATGGTCACAGTCTTTTCTAAGGACTGCGACCAAGGTCGCAGTCTTTTTCTGAAGACTGCTACCATGATCGCAGTCTTAATTACACTGAAAATATATGATTTTAGCATCTCACATGCATAGTTTAATGATTATTTTTTTATGTTTCAATATTATAGAACTTTGACTCATTTGAGAGTCAATAATTTGTTACCCACAAAATACCGGGTCGGGTTTAGATTTTTGACCCGTATAAATAATTGGGTCGGGTGACCTGACCCGATTATGGGTCAACCCGTATAAGACCCGACCCAATTAGACCCGACCCGACCCGATTGCCACCCCTACCTTTGTGTTCACTTTTCGCACAGGGCCCCCTAAATCTCAGAACCGGCCCTGCCGCCGCCACCAAAGACAAACAAACAACAAATGCACAGGAGAGCACACACATGTGCATGGAAATTACCTCTTTCTAAAACATAAACATATGAGGCATTTAATTTAAACAACACTGAGAATGCTTACAAGAAGTATGTGATTGCTAAGATAATAATGTCAATGTGAAAATTAGGCAAATACAGTAGCAACCACAAAAGCGGGAGCAAAGAAGAAGAAGAAAAATGATGATATAATGTAAAGTAATAATTGTTGCAAGAGTTTGCAATGAACCAAAATTCAAATTTTGTTGGATACGTGTTCAATATTTCATGATGAACACCTCAATGCTAATAAGCAGTGATATCTTGCCTTCTATCTTCACAAAAGAAGAGAATCAAGAAACCAGAATAAACAGCAGAAATAGAAGCAACAAGAAAGAAAGAGCTCAATGAGAACTTTGGAAGGGTTGGAATACCTTAACAAGGGATATAGAGTTGGAAATAGGTAGGGGAGTTGTATGCGACTAAGGTATAAAATGGAGTATAACCCTAGAACATGAGAAGCTAATTAAGGAGACGAACCAAATAAGAACTTGGCAGGCTTTCACTTTCTGGTTCAACTGCATAACAAGAAATTTAGGATAAGTGTTCATACTCTACTATGAAATCCATCAAATAATTTAATTCCTAGATGAAGACCAATTTTCTTGAATTCACTAAACCTCCTGAAATAATTCTACAAGAAGCCATCCATGTCCATGGTTCAAAGTCGCAGTCTCGGTCGTCGACTCGGCGGGCACCGTTCCACATCAGTCGCGGCGCCTCGGTATGGACTCGGGCGATACGCGCAAAATACTACAAATAAAACTCAAAAAATTCTGAAAAAATCACGACAAATCTTTAAAAATATAGACATCAATTTTCATGTATCACATGTCCAACATAAATATTTTGAGGGGTAATTGAGAAAATATGATGATTTGAGGGGGTGAATATAAGAAACATATAAATTTGAGGGTAAATTTAGCAATATGAAAAATATGAGTGGTAAATCTGAAAAGAAGAAGAAAAAAAAGTACTAAAAGAGAGAGATCGGAGAGACTTGTCAGAGAAAAACAGAGGGAAGAGGGGGGGGGGAGAGAGACAGATCAGGAGGCGGGGGAGAGAGTCCTCTCCCTTCCCTCCAATCTCTCTCTGCCTCTCCTTCCCTCCCTCCGCTCTCGGGGGGAGATCGAGGTCGAGCTCGAGGGCGGAGATCTAAGTCGACAACTCGATCAGAGACCGAGGTTGAGGTCGAAGGCGGAGATCGGAGGTTGAGGTCCACAGTCGAGGCAGAGATCGAAGTCGAGGCCGACGGTCGGAGGTCATTGACGACAGAGGCGGTAAGTTTGCGTGTTTTTTTACTTTATTTTTGCTTTTATGGACTCGGACTCGAACTGGACCGATTTTTTTTTTTATCGGGATGGACTCGGCCTCGACTCAGTGGTATCAGCCGAGTCAAGCCGATTTCATCGTTGACTCGCCCAATACGTCTGAGTCAACTCCGAGTCCATCCCGAGCGATACGTCCGAGTCAACTCCGAGTCCATCCCGAGTCAAGACCAATGATGCAAAATTGTTGACTCGTGGCCCAGTTTCGGACCGGAGAAGGCCGATCCGGTTCCAACTCGGCCGAATCGGAACGGGATCGACCGATTTTTTGAACCGTGTCCATGGCTGAAGAGAAGGAAAGAGACTCCAATAGGGATTCAGACACTAATACATCAAATTTCTAACAAAAAATAATGATTGAAACTAATGATCAACTTAGATCATCTCATTATCAACTAAACCTTTTCCCATCCAAATGGGGTCGACTATGGAGATAGACTCCATGAAAGATTGCCAAAATTTTACTGCCGATTGTCAACATGATGTCATACATCCTAATTATGCCAAAATCTAGGTTACGGAAACTGTGGACAAAGAGGAGCTGGCTGTCCACAATCCTAATAAACAAGCTGGTGTCCTCCAGATTCTTCTAGACTAGGGAAAGTTCTAGAAGATAGGAAAAGATGATAATATTTCTATAGGTTCAACTCTGAGGCACACATAAAACCAAGAGCCAAACAAAACTCATTAATGAACACCTTATAGTTTTTGTTGAAAATAATTCGGTAACATAACCAAATGGTATAGAAACATCAACCCAACAAGATGGACTTCCATATCATAAAATGGCAAAAAGCAATGTAAGGTTATTTCTCTGTAGATCTCTTCTTATGAGAAGAGCAATCCAGCACTTAATCCAATTTCAATTAAATTAGATTCTTTGTAAATAAACCAATAACCAAGCCCTAGTCCAATTCTTTCAATAAGTAGAGATTTCCCACAAATTGGCCCCAAGGACCATATAATTCACAATTACTAGAAACTACCGAGTCACCAAGGGAAGATCAGAATCTTTTGAAGAAGCATGCACTCCCAATTTTAAACTTAATATTGATGGCAAAGCATCATGCAAGCAACAATATTTTAGCTTGTGCAGGCAATCAAATGGTAATAACAAAAGAAGAATAAACTTTACTCGGTAAGTTAATAGAGGATCTCATCACCATGAATATCAAATGAGCCCGAATGCATATGATTTTGATATCACTTCGAAGCTTAAAAAAATAAAAATAAAAAATCTTTCTTTAGAACCAAAAAGAACTTATATTTTGTGCAAAATGATGACGATTAGCAACGCTGTGAATACAGAAGAAGGTTATTAATTGTCAAGGGCATTTTAGTCATTGTATCTGTCTGAATCACTTGAGGTAGCTCTACAAATTCTTCGTGCATCTTTATTTCTTTCCTTGTGCCTCATTTTACCGTTAGTTCTCCTAGTTCTATATTTTATGACATGTTAACGGAGCATCAATTTAAAGCGGTCATCGGTCCAAATCTCATTATTGTTAATCTAGATATATTTATTTACCCCCATTTTTTCTACCTTTCCAAGCAAGTTAGATGGAGGTCATGCTTTCTTTTTTTTCTTTTCGGTTTTCTTTTTGTTGAGTGGGAGTTGTTCTTGTTAATTTTTGCCTTAATATTATTCATTGTTAGTCCACAACAAAACAAGTTTTTTGGGTACACTGATTTTCTGAGCATCTCCCACTCAAAAATATTACTATTTCTGTTTTGTTGTGGGCTATTATTATCCTGGGATCTTAGATTATGGGCCAAACATTCCGCAGCACAAAACTAAAAAGTTTGCTATTTCTGCCCTCGAAATATTACTTTGTCACACAGAGAAGTAAGAAAGTTCAAGTGAACAAGTGCTGAAGGAGACTATAGGGTGATGGCTCACACTAATGAGATAATGTTTGTACACTCTCTTTTACAAGAGATGGGTTTCCTTGAAAAAAGTCCTATGAAGATGTTTTGTGACAGCCAAGCAGCAATATAAATCGAAAATAATCCAGTTTTCCATGAGGGTAATAAGCATACTGAAATAAACAGACATTTATAAGAAACACGGTAGACAAAAAAGAAAGTGGTCACTGACTCACTTGGTATGGTGATTCGGAAGTCAGACTAGAGATGTATTTATTGAAGTGGCTTCTAAAGGAGCATTTTTTTAATCTATGTAAGATAGGCATGATTGATATCATGCCCCAGCTTGATGTGGAGTGTTAAGGGTATTTCTCATTGTTTACATCTGAATATAAGAGTTGTCTGATCACTTGGGCAGCTTAACTAATTCTTCGTGCATCTATTCTTCTTTCATCAGTTCATGTTTCTCATTCTCTACCCTCAAGTTCTGCTTGTTCTATACTTTACGATATTAATGAATATTAATATGTAATGGTAATGTTACAATCAAGGATAAATGTATAGAAAGCAAATAAGCGATAACCAATTTTTTTCCTACAAAAATGACCAAAATCAGGGTGGGCAAAATACAGAATATATTATAACATGTCTTTTGCACATCTAATAAAGTGTGGTGCGATATGAAATGTTATACCTGTAGAAGGTAACATAAGATGGAATATCCAGCCATGCTCTCAACAAAATTTCTCTGCAGAGATTGTTGACATTAATAACACATGCTATATTGTTTTACAAATAAACAATAAGATAGATATTCACAAAAGAATCAAGATCCCATACCCAGTTATAAGAAAAATAAACAAGTACATGGAAGAAAATAGAAGTCCAAACAACAATTGCAGGAAGTACTAACAGGATATCAATAATTTCATATATTAGCATCACTATGAACAGACTACAGGACGAATAAATTTCTACAGATCATTCAAAAGAATAACAGAAAATTACACAAAGCCAGTTATCTAGAATGCACCTCCACATGATAACTGACAATCAAATTAAAAGGTTTTGAACCAAACAGGATATGATATAGAAATGATACAATATAGAAATGTTCGCAAGCTTGGCTATGTGATGATTATCAGGAGTCCTAATAATTTATCTTCTTAGAGAACAGCCACTGATCTGTTAGTGTCCATGCAACCCAATTCATACCACTAATGATAATGTAAAATGACAAACATGAAGCGATACAATTATCAACTTGATTTGCAAATGATTAGATCTGCATACAAGAAAGCTATCTCATCAACCAAAAATATGCTCCCTCATTGATAGACACTGAAGATAAGGATTATTCATAACAACTTTCACCACTCTTCAACAAAAGCAGTGGAATCAATCAAGTGACATGCAAAAAATAGATAACAAGGTGAAAGTTGTTTCCAAAGATTATAATCATACAAAGTTTCAGAAGATCAGGCGAACTATTCAAAGCAACATTGCCAAACCATTCTATAAAGAATGTGATTTTGCAGAATTACAATTTCATCGAAAAAAATCGACGGCCATAAAGCCAAAAGGTCCCAAGACTTACTTAAAATAGCTCTTTTATACTTTTCTTAGGGAATGTTTTTGTTAGAATATAAAAGTATAACCCTCATCCCTTAGAATATAAAATTATGACACCCAACCCGCATCACAACTATGGAGTTTTGATACAGTGGCAAGGACTTTAATATGGTATGAAAGCAACCCAAATTCGAATCTTGTGGGGCGCGCATCTAAAAAGCAGACTTTAAGAAGGAAAAATATTGTTGCACAAAAATACAAGTTTCAGCCCATAAAAACAGTGCTCGACTGCTTGGACGTGTTAGAATATAGAAGTATAACCCTCAACCCTTGGAATATAAAATTATAACCCTCACTCACCACAAGTTTAGAGTTTTGTTGTAATGGCAGGGATTGTAGTTTTCATTCATTTCTCTGCTTACACCCAATGGCGAACCTACAGTGGGGGCGAGTGGGGGCAGTCGCCCCCACTGAAATTTGGTGACGGTCACCGGAGCCCCAGACGCCGATCGCTGCAACTGCAGTCTCAGCACCAGCTGCACCAGTCGGAATCCTTCACGTCCGTCGTCAGATCTGTCATGGATTCCTGGAGACTAGACGATCTTGATTCCGTCTACTCCACTCTCAAGTGGATCTCCGTCATCAACCTATAAACGTCGTTAACCCTCCTGCTTCTTGATTTTTCATTCCGAATTGAGAATTTTCAACAATTTTTGCTGCTTTCGATCGATTTTCGATCACGTTCAACTTTAATTTACATTTTGAATAGGGAATTTAGTGAATAATGCGGTTGAATTTGTTTGCTTTACGCTGTATTTTTGTCGTAGTTGGTTGATTTGAAGCTGTTTAGGTTTATACCTATTCAATTACAAATATAAACATAAATTTGAGTTCTGACGCTCGATTTAGGTTTCTGGTTATTGTCTGCCCACTTATTTCTGCTACATCAGCTATATGCTCGGCTGCTCGTCATTTCTTTTACTCTTTCTGCAGTTGTCGGCATTGTTATTGTTATTGTTGTTATTTTGGTGGAGATTTTAGTTACTTTGACTGTGTTATGGGGTTTAGGGTTTATAGTAAGAATCTAGTGAATAATGAGCTACATTTTAGTTTGATATATCATCTTAGTGCTTAATAGCATGACTTTCTGGTTAATGATGCTTTAATTTGTGGTAATTTGTTGTTTTTTGTTTCAGAAATGATGTCAATTTTGGTAGGTTTTATTACATCATTTAAAATCTATGATGAGAATTGTAGCTATAATTGATGACTTGATTGAGAGTTCAGTTGAGAAATGCAGTGGCATTTGGGTTGAAAAATGATTTTAACCACCAAGAGCTTGATTCCATGGCTCACGATGCTGGATATTTGCTAGCCAATTGATTTCTATTATCTAAGATTACACTATATGCTTCTTGCATTTCCTGCTTGATTTTTAATTTGAGAGATTTTTATTTCATTACACCAACTTTCATTGATGCCGTTTTATTCATTCACTCCCTATTTACTTTTATCCTTTTATTTATTTTGAAGTTTTATAAAAGCAAAGAGTGACGTTTCTTCCGAAGATGTTAAACAACCTGTGGATTTGGTTTGGGGGTATTCCATGCAGCACAGAACTCTATGCTTAGGTAAGCATAGTTTGTTGTTTGTAATGCTATGAGTAATTTCCTATGAAATTTATCCACACACCAAAATTATGGAGATGGGCAAAACAAATCTCAAAAAAATCAACACAAACATAGAGATTTACGTGGAAAATCCGAAAGAGAAAAAATCGCAGAGAGATATTCCACTATGATAATGGCGATTACAATGGTGTTTCTCTGGTGTGCTAAGATTTCTGGGTTTTATTGATCGTCCCTCTCCATGTTGGAAAGGGTCTACTATTTATACAAGTAGTGTCTGTTGGATAAGGCTGCAGAGTCCAGCTCTGTTTAAACATATAACCACTTCTCTCTCCATGTTGGACACGTGGCATGATCTCGAGAGGGTCAGAAACTAACCACAACAAATGCCCCCTATGCTTCTCTCTCTTTGTAGGAAGTCGGGAGACTCTCATTCGGAAACTCTCCCTCGGAGGCTATAGGTTCCCGGGGACTCTAAGAGAGAGGGAAGCGAACTTCCTGGGTCTGGACTCGGGTTAATCGTTGTCACTTCAGTTCTTTTCTTTTAGTGGCCCGTGTGGCTCTACAGACTGGCAAAGCCTTGAATGTGCGTCCCATTCGCTGTCACGTCGGTCAATTATCTGCCACTTTCGAGGGATCACGACGTTCGAGGATGATGTGGCGTATCCATCGTGACAGTTTGGATCCGAACCGTCGCGACACGTGTAGGCTGCTGATCGAGTGGCTCATCATCTTTTCGGGGATTAAAATTCCGAACGGTTGACGCTTGGACATCTTTTCCCTCTATAAATAGGATGGAACTCTTTTAGGTGGATCTGGGCTGCTTCTTGGAACTTCCTTGTTTCTGAGATCCCGCATTGTTCTGTGGGCAGTGATGTCTCCTTCTTTCTTCGTCCGGTAGAGGAAGGAGAGGGAGGATGGTTATGGTTGTTGTGCTCCTGGTACTCAGGAGTCAGTTTGTCGAGTGTTTCGGTTTCACAATGGGCTCGTCAAGAAGCTTCGGTTTTCACGAGGCCCGACTGTCCCGAAGGACAGGGAATGTTCTAGCTTCTTCTTGGTCTGCACATCCGGCCTCTGACCAGATCAGGCGGGCAGGGGCTGGGGCTTGACGCCCCTTTCCTTCCTTGCAGCGATCATGGAGCAGGGAGCATAGGCGTACTTGATGACTGTTCTGATTCCTGGGACTGGCTGTCTACGCTCCTATTCGATGTCGCTACCTTGATTGCCACTGCTCCTGAATTCATTTTCGGAGTTACGGTCTTGGCATCGGTATCCTCCTCGCCTTGCAGGCTTTAGTCTGCAATTCGAGGCGTGATCTCCCTCGTCAGTGTCTTCCTGGAAGTTCTCAGCACCCTTGCTTTTCTGGCTGTGACAGATTGTTTGTTTTGGAGCCATCTCCTGGACGCTGTTAGGGACGAGGTCGTGGGCGAATGATTTTTCTCTCAGGAATAATACATACATGTAACATATCTTGCATCTCTTGTTAGATGTAACCATACTTGTACGTAGATGGATGTAATCAATAAAAACTCTATAATAAAGCAGAGAATTGAAATGGAAGTATTGTTTGGATCTTGCCTTAGTTGTGCTTGTGATTGACTCGTTACGTCTGCTCGGGGAGCTGTTCTGGTTCTAAAGCGTTTGAAATTATTTGGTGTGTAGTTTCCGAGTGGGGTTTGTTCTACAGTGGTACCTGCGAATCTTACCTGAGGGGGAAACCCTTAGGTTCGAAGTTATGTCGTCATGATAGCCGTCAGGGTGAAGATCCGTGTAGGCTGTTGACTCTCTCGAGTGGCCATCAGGGTAGTTCCCATTAAAGGCCGACTTTGAGCAGTCAGTGCGGGCGAGTCTCCATCTTTCAGGAGACTCCACGAGGGGTAGCCATCAGGGTAAAGACCTGTGAAGGCTGTTGACTCGTTCGGATAGCCAACAGAGTAAGTCCCTTTATAGGCTGACTCCGAGCAGTCAATGTGGGCGAGCCTCCATCTTTCAGGAGACTCACCGAGGGGTAGCCGTCAGGATGAAGACCCGTGTACGCTATTGACTCGCTTGGGTGGCCATCAGGGAAAGTTTTGTTATAGATTGACTCCGAGCAGTTAATGTGGGCGAGCCTCCATCTTTCAGGAGACTCCCCGAAGGGTAACCGTTAAAGTGAAGACCCGTGTAGGTTGTTGACTCGCTCGAGTGGCCATTAGAGTAAATTCCATTATAGCCTGACTCTGAGTAGTCAATGGACGAGCCTCCATCTTTCAGGAGACTTCCCAAGGGTTAGCCGTCCAGGCGAAGACCCGTGTAGAATGTTAACTCGCTCGAGTGGCCACCATGTTATAGGCTGACTCTGAGCAGTCAATGTGGGCGAGCCTCCATCTTTCAGGAGGCTCTCCAAGAGGTAGCCATGAAGGTGAAGACCCGTGTAGGTTGTTGACTCGCTCGGGTGGCCATCAGGGTAAGTCTCATTATAAGTTGACTCTGAGCAGTCAATGTGGGCGTGCCTCCATCTTTCAAGACTCCCCGAGGGGTAGCTGTCAGGGTGAAGACCCGTTAGGCTGTTAACTCGCTCGAGAGGCTATTAGGGTAAGTCCCATTATAGGCCGACTCCGAACAGTCAATGTGGGTGAGCCTCCATCTATCAGGCGACTCCCAAAGGGTAGCCGTCAGGGTGAAGACCCATATAGGTTGTTGACTCGCACGAGTGGCCATCAGGGTAAGTCCCATTATAAGCTGACTCCGAGCAGTCAATGTGGGCAAGCCTCCATCTTTCAGGAGACTCCTCGAGGGGTAGCCGTCAGAGTGAAGACCCGTGTAGGCTGTTGAGAATGTGCGCGGTACTCAGGGAAGATGCCAGAGTTTGGTGAAACGTGACTAAATAGCAAAAAATGATCTTTTCATGATTTACACATAATATCGCTTCAAGTGAAAAGAGCTCCATTGGTTCTTGAGTTCGTTCCATCCTAATCAGCCAAGGTGTCGATCTCTTGCTTCCCTGAGTGATGATGTAGGGGCCCTTTCCAGTTGGGTCCCAACTTTCCTTGATCCCTCTGCCGCATGATCTGAATCACTCGCTTCAAGACCAGGCGGAATTCTCGAGACTTCACCTTCTTGTGCTGTGCAGCCCGGATCTGCCGTTGGTAAGTTGTGATGCGGATTTGATCCTGTTGTCACTTTTCCTCTTGATCCAACGACAGGAGGAGTTGGTCGTGTTTTGGTCTTGATCCACTCCTTCCACTTAGAGTGTTGGCGTGCTGATGTCGACTGGAATGATTGCCTCTGTTCTGTATGCCAGTGAGAACGGAGATCTGCAGGTGGGGACGCGCTTGGTAGTCCTGTAGGCCTAGAGCACTCTGGGAAGTTTCTCCACCCATTTACCTTTAGCTTTGTCCAAATTTTGCACAGGCTATCGAGGATGGTGCGATTGCTAATTTCAGCTTGGCCATTGCCTTGAGGATAATAAGGCGGGGAGAATCGATAGGTGATCTTGTACTTGACGCAAAAGCTGGCTACTTGTTTGCTGGCGAAGTTCGTTCTATTGTCGGAGATGGTGTGGGGGAGCCCGAAGCGACACGCTATATTCTGCCAGAGGACTTGACAATCTGTTATCCGGTGACTTCAGAGAGCGGCACTGCCTCGACCTATTTGGTGAAGTAGTCGGTGGCCATCAGCAGGAGCCGCAACTGAAGCTGTGCTCAGGGAAGTGGTCCCGACTACATCCAGCTCCCATTGCATGAAGGGCCAAGAACTGCGCAAGGTGTGAAGGTCAGTACTCGGCATGTTCGACGCTGGAGCGAACCTCTGACATTGCGAGCACTTCTTCACATAATCCTTAACGTCGTCGAACATCTTGACCAATAATACCCTTGGTTGATGACCTTGTAGGCGAGGGAGCGACCTCCCGCATAGTTCCCACAATCGTCATTGTGAATTTACTGCATCATTTTTCGAGCTTCGTCTGGCCCGAGACATCTCAAATACGGGTCAGAGTGGAGCCTGAAGTAGAATTTCTTGTATAGTATGTCCCCGAGAAGCGTGTATCGGTGGCCAAGTGCTGGAGCTTTCACGCTTCCGCTCTGTCGTCAGGAACCGTTCCGTCTTTCAGGTAGGCAATGATGGGGTCCCTCCACCATGGTGAGGTATCGAGGCGTAGGATTTCTCCGATCGATTGCTGGACGCTTAGGTTGGTGATATGCTCGACAAGTGTTTCCCGTCTAAACTGGAACTCCGTGGCTGCCCCCAGGTTGGCAAGTGAGTCGGCGTGATTGTTTCAGATCTGGGGACCTATTTGAAGTCGCATCAGAAATTTTGGACTTCAATCTGAGAACGAACTGTCGGTATTCCGTCATCAAAGCATCTCTTGCGACGTATTCCCCGCTGACTTGGTTGACCACCAGTAAGGAGTCACACTGAACTTCGAGCCCTGCGACCCCGAGTGTATTCAGTTTCGTTGTTAAACGCTGGAAAGCCGAGGGTAAAGGACTGTTCGATGATAGATCCTTTTGGAGTAGAGAGGACAATCCTGATCCATGCCACTTGATGTTTGAAGTTTCGTCCACGTTCAGGATCCATCCTTCTAATAGGTTAGCTTGCTCTGTGGCGCCTAGGGTAAAATCGACAATAAAGTCAGCCAAAACCTGGCCTTTGATTGTCGTCCTTGGCTCGTACCTGAGTCCGTAAGACCTCAGCTCCAATGCCCATTTTGATATCCTCCCAATTGCTTCTAGGTTTTTCACGACACTTCTCAGGGGATTCTCTGTGAGGACTGTGATCGGGAAGGTTTGGAAGTAGTGCTTAAGCTTCCTCGAGATGACGAAAAGAGCAAGCACTATTTTTTCTAGCCTTTGGTACCTAGTTTGGGGCCTGCTCATGGAATGGCTGACGTAATACACCGACTTCTGAACACCTTCGTGTTCACGAACCAAGGCTCCGCTCATAGCTGATTCCGAGACAACGAGGTAAAGATATAGTATCTCTCCCGAGGAAGGCTTTGACAGCAGGGGTGGTGAAGTCAAATACCTCTTCAATCCTTGAAAGGCAGTCTCGTATTCCTCGTCCCAGCGAAAGTCGGCTTCATTCTTCTTCAAGGCTTGAAAGAAGGGCCTGCATTTGTCTGTGGATCGGCTGATGAATTGATTGAGGGTTGCGAGACGTCCATTTAGCATCTGGACCTCCTTCACACAAGTGGGTGACTTAATGTTTAAAATTGCAGATATCTGCTCGGGGTCGGCCTCGATGCTTCGTTGAGTGATCAGATACCCCAAAAACTTCCCGAAAGCCACCCCCAAATGTGCATTTCTCGGGGTTGAGCTTCACCTTGTATTGCCTAAGGAGATCGAAGGCTTTGTCTAGATGTTGGAGGTGATCCATGCGTTGTACACTTTTCACCAATATATCGTCGACATATACCTTCATGGTGCTCCCGATCATGTCCTTGAAGACTTTGTTAACTATTCGATGGAACGTGGCCCCAACATTCTTGAGAAGAAGGTCATCATCTTGTAACAGTAGATTCCCCGATCAGTAGTGAAGGCTATCTTGTCTTCATCTGGTGGATGATCTTGATCTGATTATACCCGGAATAGGCGTCCATGAAGCTAAGGAGCTCGTGGTCCGCCGTCACCTCTACCAGTTGATTGATCCTCGGAAGGGGATAACTGTCTTTCGGGCAAGCTTCATTGAAGTTGATAAAATCGATGCAAAATCTCCACTTGCCATTCTTTTCTTCACGAGAACGGGGTTGGAGAGCCAGTCGTGGTAGAACGACTCTCGAATGAAGCATGCTTGAAATAGGCAGTCAACTCATCGCTGATGACGTGACTCCGTTTGTTCATTCTCCTAGGCTTCTTCTTCACTGGCTTAGCGTCTGCCTTGATGGAGAGCTTATGGCAAATGATCTAGAGTCACTTCCCGGCATATCAGTGAGGGGGTCCACGCAAATATGTCTAAACTATCCGCCTAAAACTGTTTAAACAATGTCTTCTCATGAGGATGCAAGTTTGAGTTGATTCGAAGGGTCCGCTCTGGGTGATGCGGATTTACAATGAATGACTCGGGCTTCTCGGTCTTGCTGTCGGAGTTTCCCGACTCGGCGGGCAAGTTGGGATCTCGGCTATCTCGGCTTTCATTGTACTGTGATGTTATTGGCCAGCAATCCTCTTCTGCTTCTTGTCCAGGGGAAAGTCTTCGTTAGGGCCTGCTCAGGAGGTCTTTTACGCCTAGCCGGACCTCTTCCGGGCTACTGCAGCTACCGTCCTGACCATCGCCTGGTCACCCCTTATGTTGACCATTCCAGATGTGTGGGGTACTTCAGAAGTTGATGATGGGTGGACAGGATTGCTCTCATCATGTGGATCCATGACCTCCTGAGGATGGCGTTGTAGGAAGACGTATGGATCCGCTCGGACCGGGAACTCGACTGTTCTGGGAGAACGAGCATCGCTCCCGTCGAACCCATAGAGAAGCGACTGGGTCTAAGGGATGATCATTTTTCGGGCCAACTCGAGAGTGTCTTCCATTCAATCCAGAGCGTGTCAGTACAGGATGTTGACACTACTTTCCCCGTCAACCAAGATCTTTGGCACTTTACAGCAGCTGATGTGTATCACCACGACCAAAGCGTCATTGTGCGGGAAGTGTACGACGTAGGCGTCTTCCTCTGAGAAGAAGACGATCTGCCCAGTGGTAAAGGCGGGCTATCAATATTGCCAGATATTTGTCCCTCCAAGCTTCATTGACGTAGATGGTCTTTCCCTTTGTGGTGGTGCCTTCTACGGGAAAGGTCCCGAAGATGGCGTTTACCTCCCTCTATTGGATGAGAGCGCCGCCTCAGTACTTGTCTATGGTCTCGGTTGCTTCTGCACTCTAACCTCCGAGGGCAGTACGCCAAGGATGAATTCCCAGAGATATCCTTTATTGACCAAATCCTGAAGGTGTCGTCTGATGGTGCGACAACCCACCGTGAGGTGGCCCCTCCCATCGTGGAAGCCGCGGTAGTCTCTGGGCTCAAGTCCCTTCGGGTTCTGTGGGAGCGGTCTGCTTGGACGCTTGACCCAAGTCTGGTCTTTGATGGCGTTGAAGACATGGTCGATAGGTATCCTGAATAGAACGAGGCAGGGCTCTGCTTCACTTCCCTTACCAGATTCGAGCGCATGCCTGGGTGGTTTGTAAATAAAGGAGTGGTGGTTTGGATTCTTCCCCGAAAGAACTGTGATTTCAACTTCTCAACCTCCGGTCCTTGCTTGGGAGGGTGACTGGTGGCAGCCCGAGTTGCCTCTTCAATCTGCATGTTCTTCTGTGCTCGGACGAGAATGTCCCTCATCTTGGTGACATCGTTCTTCACCAGATACTTGCAGAATGAGTGGATGATTTCAACCCACTAATGAACGCTGTGGCGGCGTCTTCATTGCAATTGTATACCAGCACCATCTGACTCTGAAAGTAGCTGACGTAGTTTTCAAACTCTCCCTGGTTTCATTTTTACCATGAGTAGATGGTTACTATTCTTCTGAAACTCTCTCCGGGAAGCAAACTGGTTGTAGAAGACGTTACATCTTCAAAGTTTCGGAAGGAGTTCTTTGGGAGCGAATAGAACCAATGATAAATGGCTCCCTTGAGGCTAGAAGGGAATGCCCAACAGATAAGGTAGGGAATGCCCAACAGAGAAGGAGGCTGTCGTGAGCGTAGATTGCCATCTTATCCTGGAGCTGACAGAGGTGTAGGAGAGGGTCGGTGGTTCCCGAGTAGTGATCGAAGGTGAGCATCACAAATTTCCTCGGGAAACGGAGTGTGGTGATTTCTTCTGACAGTGGTGAGTCGGAGGGTCTCAGCTTGCTGCGCTCCATTCCTTTCGAAAAATGTCAGCCCATTTGATTGAGCCGCTTCTGAACTAAATCTGCGATATCTTCTATGTGAGGGAACTTCAGGACTCGGGAACACCCTAAGTCCTTGGAGCGCTCGTCATCCGACGTCATCGTCGGAGGTCTCTGACTGGTTGCGCTTCGAGTTGTCAGTGGAATGTGCGGATTCCCTGTCACGCTTTAGTGACATGGGGTTCTGAGCTCCTTCTTCTGCGGTGTGGGAGGACTGTGACTTTCGCAATGTATCGATTTGTTTGAGTAGTCGAGTTTGGATAAGAGTTGCTGCATTTTTTTCAAGAGTAGCTGTCTCGCAGAGCAGATTCATCTCGACTTGTTGATTCTCCATTTGCTTCTTCAGGTTGAAGAGCATCTGATGGAGTTGCTCGCTGGTGTGCTGGGGTTCGAGTTCAGCAACCAGCACCCTCCGCGGCGTGGCAGAGGAAGAATGAGAGTCTTCATCATCATGGATATGGACGTCGGATAGGTTGGTGTGATGATCCGCAGGCTCAGGGGCTTCGGTAGCCTTTCCCTTTCCTTTTCCTTTCGGAGCGGTGGGGGAAGCGACTATAGCGTGGGTGACGTTCTTCCTTGAGGGAGCCACATCAGTAATGCAAGATTGTTTTGAGGAAAGGTATTGAATGGAAAGAAATTAAGAATGTAGACTCAAAGATCTCAATGAAAGCACCAAATGTTGTAGGTAATTTCCTATGAAATTATCCACACACCAAAATTATGGAGATAGGTAAAGCAAATCTAAAAAAACCACCACAAACACAGAGATCTACGTGGAAAACCCGAAAGGAGAAAACCACGGAAAGAGAGAGATTCCACTATGATAATGGCAATTACAATGGTGTTTCTCTGGTGTGCTATGGTTTCTGAGTTTTATTGGTCGTTCCTCTCCACGTTAGAAGGGGTCTACTATTTATACAAGTAGTATTTGTTAGATAAGGCTACAGAGTCCAACTCTATTTAAGCATTTAATCGCTTATCTCTCCACGTTAGACGTGTGGCATGATCTCGAGAGGGTCAGAAACTGACCACTACAGTGATTTATAGGATAACTCAACTATCATGCAATCTGCCTTCTTTTAATTCTGAAACCAACTCCATTCTTTAGCTTAGATGGAAAAATATATTAGTCAAACTTTTTAAGAAACAAAGCAGGAGATTCTCTCAGGATTCAATAGAAACCACTATAAGAGTGTTTGATGCATACACACTTCAAAAAGTGATTTTTCTTTGTAAAGCTCATATATAATTTGGATGCCGAACCAAATAATTTAGAGGAGAATTAAGGTATCTTAATCACAAGCTCCTTCAATTAGTTCTCTAACCATTTTTTTGAGTCAGCGAAATTATGAATATCTGTTTTCATGAGTTTGGTTGGTTTTTTATAGTGCAATGGTTGCATGATTCACCACCTATATAGGTATTGTAATTTAGAGTGGTCACCCCTCTATCTTTTTTGTAATATCGAAACTTAGGATATGTTGTTCAGTTTTATAATATTTCAATTTTAGGTATAATGTCACTGAGTGAAAATCCTGCGTACGCCACTGCTTAGACCATGCCTCACAGGTGAACACAGTTCCCTAAAGCAAATCTTATCACATCTCCCCCCTCTTCCACACACTTTCATTGCCTATGATAATTCCGGTGCATGACTCCTTGGTTGACTGAATTTAAACTGCATGACAAAATGCATGCTTCACTACCACCAAGGACCTCTTTGGGAATGGAATTCAGATAAGTTGAGGTAAATAAGTCATGCAAACTTCCAATTTCCAGGTGATCTCTCTCCATCTTCGAAAACTCCAATTGGGTGCTGTTTTTGGCATTGAGAAGATAAAGGGGTAGGAGTGGAGAGTGAACTCAAGTTAGGGGTAACACAACTAGAGTTATCCCAACTCCAAAAACTTGACCAAACATACCCGAGTTAGCCTTTTGGAGGCAATTTAACATAACTCTAAAAAAACTGGAACTAGGGAACTGAACTCCATTTCCAAACAGGCCCCAACAGTTTCCTCAGCCAGCCATTTTCTTGTCCACAATTTCCTTGACCAGAAAGTACCAACAGGTTAGAAGGATGATGTCAGGCTCACAGAAATTTGTAAAAGTTTGTCAAATTTTAAATGAAGCATTCTAAATGGAGAGTTTTACACCATATCCGACTCCATTTAATTGTAAAGGCTTAGATTATAATGATTATATCTTTTAATTGCCATTGTTATGGATCTACAAATCAAAATCTGGTTTAGGGTTCACATTTTAATCTGAAAAGTTTCATGTTCTAGTTATGAGATGTGTTCTAAAATGCCAAAGCAGCCATGTCATACCTAGCTATGGACGCCACGAGAAGTTGCACAAGAAATAGAAAGTATTTTTACCAAGAAAGTCAGAGGCATTGGGTTTGACTCGAACTTTACTCAAACTCCATCTTGAGTCATCCGGGATGCATGAAGAATTAATCAGAAGCTGAAGCATAAGGGCTGGGTCCATGTGGATTAATATGATTTGATTCTCGCAGCGTTCTTTCTCCCAGTCGGTAAGTTTCTTCTACGGATGGTTTCCAATGTTGCATTCAGAGAATGGCTCTCTTCATGTGATTTAAATTTTCTACTGCAACGTAAAAGTATATCTTCATTTCTGAGGGAGGGGGGGGGGGGGGTGGGTTTAAGTATGTTAGTATGGAAATAGACGAACTTTACCGCACATAAGATGGGCATAATCTTCCCTAATTTGAATGGATGCAAACTTTCTTTTATGGCTGTCTACTTATGTTGCACTGAGAGTTTGGCTCCTATCCTTAGCAATATATCTCCTCTATTTTCATGAAAGTAATAGTGCATCTTTAGTTTATTAGAGAAAAGGATATACACTTTAACAAAAAAACACGCACAAGCAAAATATGCCCCAACTTAAAAGAGAAAAATAACTGAAAGAGTTCCAGCAATAATATGTGAAATTAACAGACAAACCTTTACACAAACAACACATTCAAAGACCAGACTTTAACAGAAAACTCAGATTAGAAGAGTACACACTCAGAATCCATCCAACCCTGTAAAATCAATGAGCAGGACTGGATGCATCAATATTCAATTTAGTGGTTGCATGGTAGCAAGCACAAATTCCACAATGTGATAGGACTGTGTTCCTCATATACCTTCCCTTCTGTAACTACATAATCTATATATGTGATGTCAGTGAGTTGTACAAGAATATCTGTATGATCAATTAAAGCAAGGTACTGATCCCATAAAAGTTTTGTGCCTACAAGATCGGGACTAGCAATTGTACAACATTCAATACAAGTCATCTTTCAAAGACCAAATAAGGCGATGTTGGACATCTAAAACCAAGAACCTACAGTAATTTATGGGCAACTCACCTATCTACTCGAGTCAAATACAAGTTCATCAATGATGACAACCAACAGTGAATTGCAAGAGCCAGGTAAATTTAAAAAAAAAAAAAAAAAATCAGACAGAATATTTAAGAAAGAAGCAAGAAGCCATCACATAAAACTAAAATGAAACCTTAAACATTAAGTAATACAACATACCCACTGTAACGGGCCTAAGAAAACACTACCTGGGCAAGCTTAAAACTTGGAGAATTTTCTTCATATTTGGCAACAAAAAAATCACGCAAACTTGAGATGCCAGGAAACCTGCTCTTTATAGCATGAATTGAGGCCTACAATTAAAAATTGGAGTGTCAAGTTTTTGCAAGTTTTAACTGGCAAGAACTTCGCTGGGAAGCAACAGGTCAGTAAGAATCACCGTGTCATGAATGGTCTCAATGAGGGCTGTATAAGACGAAGTGACAAGGACCTCATAAGGATGCAACCAAAGTGGGAGACCAGCCTCTTGGTATATATCTGAGATTAAGATTCTGATGTGAGCAACCTCCCTCATAATGAACCATAGTGAGAGGTCACAATTTAGAAAAAAGCAGTTTAAATGATTAACTAGCCACTGTAAAAATGAAAATAAACCTTTATTTAATAATTTATCATTAAAAATTTCACTTCTCATTGGTTATACTTGGTCTAGTTAACTGACATCAATAAGGTTTAAACATGATTCTATAAATTATTAGTCTGCCTGCCTTGTAATTGAGCATAATTGCATAAAGAATGGTAAGAGTAAGGCGGGTTAAACTGCAATGGTAAATACATGGTAAGAAAAGAACCACTGAAGTAAATATAGCATTGATATAATTGTGTAGAATTGGATGATAAAACGAGGCAAAAGAGAAAAAAGATGAATGGATCCAAGATGCTCAAACGACACTCTCCATGGATAAAATTAAAGGAAGAGTTAGAATATTTGTCAAGGGACTTAAAAAACAAGGACTTAAGGAACCAGGATCATATGGATGGTTTGAAGATGCGAGATTTTCAGAAAGTTGACAAGCAGACCTGCAGTTTTAATAGCAGGAAGAGTTATAGGAAGAGTGCTAACTGCTAACCACAGGCTGACAAGAGAATGAAGAAGGCTTGCGCAGGTAGGACCTCAAAATTTTGTGTAAGGAACGAAATTGAGAGACAATTTCCAACTTTTTTATTGGACTCATCATGATGCACATCAATGAAACTACAAAGAAAATATCAGAGATAAAGATTTTGCTAGCAAAAGTTACTAGGATGTGTAAAAATCTATCTGAAAGAGCATAATTTTTTTGTGCGTAGGCACAACTCTATCTTAGGCTGATTAATGAAATAATCATTTAATTCAACACATCAATATTTATCTGATTTATCCAGACCTGAAAAAAGATGATGTTATTTTTATATGTAA